>JALRMI010000418.1:0-23695 GCA_026120165.1 Leptosphaerulina australis
CAAAGCATGAGGCGGGTATTGGGAGCCGGGAGTTGGCGGAAGAATTCAGGTGTTCCCAGCGCACCATCAACCGAACAATACAACGATTTCAGTCCACCAGCTCAAATCAATCAAGAACTAGATCTGGCCAGCCGCCTAAATTATCTCGTAGAGAAAAGCGATATTTTTTTCGCCTAGCCAGACAGAAGCCAAAAATAGTATACCAGCAGATGCAGCATGAGCTGGGGCATTGGCTTGATGATTCCAACCTACCCACTGTTTCCGCCACTACTTTACGCTCAGCACCGAAAGAAATGGATATCCAACACTTCAGAACTGTTCGACGACCCAATATTATACGATCCGTAGCCGTACTACGCCTCAAGTATGCTCAGAAGGGTCGTACGTTCAACTGGAAAAGACACACCGTCAAGTTCAGCGACGAGTGCAGCATCCAACGCGGCTCTGATCGGAATACTGAATGGTTCTTTGGCCTTCCGGGAGAGTATTATGACCATGATAAGATCACTGAAATGACAAATCATCGTGGCCATCAGCAGATGGTTTGGGCTTCGATATGGATCGACTCACGCGGT
Source organism: Leptosphaerulina australis (assembly GCA_026120165.1). Lineage (NCBI taxonomy): Eukaryota > Fungi > Ascomycota > Dothideomycetes > Pleosporales > Didymellaceae > Leptosphaerulina > Leptosphaerulina australis. The sequence goes on from JALRMI010000418.1 coordinate 576, forward strand.
CGAATAGGAAGGTCCCCCCTAGTGATCATGGAGAGGGATGAGACGACTGTAAAACGAGGATATACAAGTCGGTCCTACATCTAAGCATTGGATGAAGGTCTCCTGCCATATTACCGTCCAGGCTAGCGGTTCATGTAAGATAATGCTCGTGTTCATACGTCCAGAATGACCAGGGAGTATTTAGAGCGTCACGGGATCTGGGTGATCGAACACCCCCCCTATTCACCAGACCTCAACCCTATTGAACACATGTGGTGGCTTTGAAAAGAGCTATGCATAAGACCTGACCCAATTTCAGCACGATAGGTGAGGCTCAGGAGAATTGGGATCAGTTCTATGAGGCATTGAAAGAGGTATGGTTGACCATACCAGATCCACTCATTCGCAAGCTTATCTACAGTATGCCTCGTCGTCTAGCTGCAGTGGAGAAAGCGCATGGCTACCAGACGAAATCTTGATATTTTGTGAACAATTTAAGATATTAATCTTCAAATTCGGTCTGCATTTGAAAGTGTTAGGGTAGGATTAGAATCAAGGAGGCAAAGTCGGCGAGGTGGTTTGAACCATTCTGTGTGAGGTTATTGAGGTAGTGCTGCTTGAATTAGCTCTAGTGTACGAATGCGCTATCTTACTTACTCTCCACCCAGCGTTCCCAACGGGTGGTATTACGAGCCGTTACGGCTAGGATTTACTAAGGTAATTGTAGGAGGGTACGGTGAAGGATTTGAGTAGTATCGTAGCCCTAAGTAGTGTGATTTTGAGTGGTAGTACTATAGTATTGTCATACTTTAGTACATGTATAAGCGAATTTCGATGTTGATCGGTTTGCTGCGTCACCCAGACGAAATACTTCCTCACCTTCACTTTACATATTGTTTAAAAAGATGTATTCTCATATTATACCTTACAGTACTGTTTGGCTGACAGAAGTGTATATGACCCTCATATAGATATCCCTTTCTGTATCCCCAATCTTCACGACTAGAATCTATCCAACATGCCTCGTCAAAGCCAGCTTACTAACGTCTCCCAATCTCCTATATGTCAATCTGCCGCCTCAAAGACCCTCCAAAAGGCCCGCGCATTGCCATCATCCTCAACTACACCAACTCCATCATCAGCAACGACCCGGCGATCCCATATGTATCCCGAAGCACAAGTCCAAATCAATGGACTGAAGTTTGACGTTGATTTCAGCCACATATATCATAATAATCAACGCTTACTAGCTCACCAACTAGGATATCGCGTCAAATACAAGGCGCAATTGACTGGACGTCGGGAGTGCTCATCGATATGGCAATACGGAGTTGAACTAGAATACAATGATCCTCAAACAAGCAGGACTAGTAGGTTGTGGCTCTGCAAAACGTTTCATGAGGAGAGACGATATAACGATGCCTTATTGGTCAACGGCATAGCCCATATCGTTAGCCATATAGTCAAAAAAACACCGGATTAACCCCAGCACAGGCCTCATTCCTGATGGACCCCCACTCCCGCTGACCCATGGATGGCAGCTAAGGTCGCTGGTGCGTGCGATCACGTCTCTCATACGCTTTGGGAAGAGGATAAATTTCAACAGGCCTTTGTTGATTGGACGATACTCCACGATATGTCGTTCTACATGGTAACGTCGGCAGCCACCCGAGGCTTATTAACATGGAATCGATTGGATTTACTTCAAGCCTTGCCAGATTCATCTACAACACTATCATCATACATCACCAAAAACCTCATCGACCGAAGGAACGAGGTAGCATCTATCATTGAAAGTGCTCTGAGCAAGATTTGTGTGAGCGTTGACGTTTGGACGTCCCGAAACCACTATAGCTTCTTGGCTATAGTTGCTCACTTTGTCGGTAAATATCCCTATTCCTCAACACCAATTGACGTCTAATGCTTTCAGGTGCCACATGCAATCAACGAGACGCGCCACCACTTCCACGTCATACATCACTCGTTACTTGCATCATGTACTCATGTTCATAGCTGTATATAAATATGTTCGTCTGCTCCATAGTGTAGTTAACGCAGTCCCGATACGCAGTAGTTGATGTATTGTTCACTCTGATAGATGTCACGGTAAATACAAATGCCTCGCTCCATCTAAACCATCCCATCATTGGCTTGCAAATGGCCACTATAGCTCAGGGAGTACGTGTTTTTCGGCTTTGAAAGGACCAGAAAACTATGGTGAAGCAGCTTATTGAGACGAAATCTCTTGATGGCTGGCCGATCGGCTTGGGAAGTATGGATCATGGCGTGGAATGACACTGGCGACTAATTTCTTGAAACCAGCCTGCCGTGTTACACATTATCATCTGCTAACACCACGGGTCATTTCGATCACTCATAGCTCGCTCGATTGATGTCATAATCCGATCCTTGGCTACTCGATTTCCTCATGAAGCAGCAACCCTATAGAGTAAGTCTGGTGTAATTGACACCGGAGGGAGAAAATCCGGTGTGGTTGACGCCGGACTTTTGGTACGGTGTCAATTACACGAGACTTTCTCTCTTCCCGCTGCTCTCCGCTTATCAGATTCAGCTTTGATGTTCTTGCCACGCCGAGTATACTTCTTCACTCTTGGCAGCTCTCGCTACCCTCCTCCTCCCCTGACCACCCACACCATAGCTTCAATTCCTGCAGATTCGAGCGATTCGGCCAAATTTCAGCCGCGCAATGTACTATAAACGCGCAGGTGTGCAGCGTGGATATTGATAAAGTGTGGAGATAGAGGAGGTCGAGGAGATGGACAGAGTGCCGACCGGACTCCGGGGCTAATTCTATGCTCCTGGTGCGGTGTCAACGACGCCGTATAAAGTACGGTGTACTGCGTCAGTTTCCGGCGCCGATTACACCAGATGAACGGTATACCTGACGCCGGACAAACCGATGTCATATACACCAGACCTACTCCATAGGGAATACGAGTGCATTGTTGAAATTCGGATCCTTGTGAATTATATGCACAGGCTAGACTCCTGAACTTGAGCCTGAGGGCGGGATGGCGCGTGGAAGTGTCTAATTCTTTCAATCCATTTGAAGGCAGGGTCAAGTTGTATAGTGAGGGCACCGGGACTGAGACAATTGTGGGACAGCTCAGCTTTCGTCCGTTCCAAACTGAGCTGCTACCAGGTTCAGGCAACCACAAGACACTCAACCGTGCTTCCCAGATTTGAATGTGCACTAGAGGGAACAGTCTCGAACCAGGTCTGACTTCTTCGCTGCCATAGAGTGGGTGATTATTTTGTATGGATGAAAATTGTCTGTATTAGAGGAAGGTAATTGCGTCGCGCATTGTAGAAACGAGGACATGAAGTGATAGGCAATTCAGTTGCTCGTAGAGGGATCAGAACAACCCTCCCCCCCCCCTCCCCCCTACTATCGAAAAGAAAAGCCATTAGCTGAAGCAGAGCTGCGCTCCAAGACCTGGATAGGGGCAACTGTAACAGGGGGCCGAGTCCAGGCAGCATTGAACGTGCATGTAGATACGGAAGCTGATATGCAACGATAGTGCCTTTTGAAAAGTTGCTGGGTGGCTGGCGGAGCTGAAATGGGCGATAGCATCCAGTGCGAAAGGGTGGGAATAGAGAGAGATAGTTGAGGGATAGAAAGAAAATGACGAGGGAAGAGAAGCTTTTAATGGAAGGAGTTGAGGCCGACTGCCCTTTTGGGCAACAGCATGAGATTCTGTAAGCAAAGACCCGAATTAACCGAATAGGATGCAACGATTTCCTGTTGCAGGCTTGCCGTCTGACTTTTTTACTAGGGAAAATGCACGCATTGACTGATTGCGCGCGTTGAGTGCACGGACACGGTATCAAAACAGTAGCATCTTATTTTATGGAGATCTCGTGGTTGTTAATTTAACTACATCGCAAAGAGCATAGTAGCTACCCCAACCAGCCTAGATGGCTTCCCAACATGATCTAGAATTCGAATTATTTATATCTCTCCTATTGCTTTGGTATTTGACATTGCTTAATATCGTCTGCTCTTTTCGAGTGTCTGCTCAGCGACTCTTATCTAACAACATTGTAATCTCACTTAGCCACTCGTTTTGTCATCTTAATTCGCAATGCATTCTGCTCTACTATTAAACATCGCGGCTCTTCCATTCCTTGGTGCTGATGCTCTCAAAAGCAGCACAACCGCTCGTTGCGGTCTGCAATTCAAGAACAGTCTCAATTGTAAGGCCTCGGCGTTTGGAAACTGTTCCTTTAAAAGCGAATATTGTGGTTCGTCTACAACACATCCAGAAAAGGGCTGCCAAGCCGATTTCGGCGACTGCACGTCATTCATTTCAACATCTGTAAAGTCATCCTCAGCATTAGCAAAACCCCCTTCAATATCGGCGGAATTATCAACACTCTCAGCGGAAGTGGTTGTTATGTCTGTAAAACCAACTTCAGCAAATTCGGAACCATCTACAGCATCTACCACGTTCACCGTGACAACATCTTCGATCTCTGCAACACCGCCCAAGTCATCCACGTCGTTTTCTTCTGCTTCTGGAACATCGGAATCATCATCCACGCCATCGTCTTCAGCTTCAGTGATATCGTTCTCGTCCGTTCCGGATGTGAAGGTCTCCACTGACGGAAGTTGCGGTGGGACTCAAGGATTCACGTGCTCAGGATCTTCGATTGGTAACTGTTGCAGTGAATATGGATGGTGCGGAAACACCAGCAGCTACTGCGGTACTGGCTGCAATGCTGCCTTTGGGGACTGCAATGCTGTCAGCACCTCCATTCAGTCATCATCTTCGTCCACTCCAGCATTGTCTTCATCAAGCTTGGCGCCTTCCACATTCACCACTTCTACCAGGACCACTTCAACCGTTCCATCGTCGACGCAGGTGGTTTCCACCAATGGGCAATGCGGAGCCAGCTCCAACGGAATAATTTGTTTGGGATCAGATTTTGGTGATTGTTGCTCACAATACGGCTACTGGTAGGTCCTTTATGCACATAATAACAGTGTTGAAGGCTAATTTGAAACTTCAGTGGAAGCACCAATGCCTTCTGTGGAACGGGTTGCCAGAGCGCGTTCGGAAAGTGCGATATAGCTCCGACACCAGGCAATACTTGTGGCGTGGAAGGCTTTGCCAACAAGGCCGAGTACTATGCCTCTTCATTCAATCTTATCCCGACCACGGACGTCTCGACATGTGCCACTCTATGCTTGGCTGAGACCACATGCATGAGCTACCTTTTCAATCCCGGCCTTCAGAACTGCGCTTATCTCACATATACGCTGCAGCAAGGCGAATTTATCGCCACGACTGGCACGAACCAGCTGTTCTGGGATCGGGCTTGCGCTGAGGCCCCTACAGCGTAGGTTTTGTCTCTAACCAGGGCCACAGACGCAGCTCCCCGGTGTGATTGGGCCAGACACCAGACCGGCGAGTGATCTCTTAATCAAGGCTTGTTTTGTTCTCAGTTTATGTTCTCCACTGTTTCTTGCTGGGAATTCTTCCATGAAATCGCATCAGCTCGCGTGTTGCCTTCTTACTGTTGTTTAAAGTCTTGACGCTCCCTGTTCCACGTAAAGACTGACTGTGACAACATCCTTGGGGCTCTGGCATCCGCTTTTTTCTAATGTATTCGGCGGCTCCTTTGCTTCCGTTGACGAGACGCAGTGTTGAAGTAGTCATGTAGCTGGCCAGGTAGTTGGTGGTGACAGTAGCAAAGATTATGATGAGCTAGGACCTGGCGATATATGTTATCCTCTCCTTCTTGACTGCCTTGTAGCTTCAGGCGTCGCGCAAAAATGAAGCTTTACGATACTCTTGGCCTGTTTCATGCGTATTTCGTGAATTTTAGGGGGTAAAAGTGACAGCGATAAAACATTTGAGGCGGTGGGAAGCCTCGGGACGTGTCACGAGAGGCAATGAGCAATGACTACAAAGTATGTAGGGAACGACTGATTGATGTGCTGCGGCTGTGAGGTAAAATGTTAATAGTAATAAGATATGATGATGGTTGATGGATTGTATTGATTGTTCCTCTGTTCATCGCCCTGGGTCGATGTGTATGTATATCAGGTTGCATGTGACCCGGACATGGAAAAAACCTCGGCCCCATATGACCATTTCCCAATTCGGCTAATTAGAAATGGCCTAGGCGATTTTTGACTGCTCATGCTGACCGATGAATAGTGTGCTTGCTTAGCGCATTGTTGAAATGAGTACCTGAGATGTTGCGTAGTGAAGGTAATTGAATTGATTGATTAACGGCTCGGCTAAAAACATGGAGGAGATGTATATGTATTAAGTAGTCACATGACCACCTGTCCCATAGTTTCAACAGTACTTGCCCATACAACCTAGAACCATTTTCACTCAGACGCTCCGCAGAGCTTCGCCCTACGGATCCCTGATTGGCTCCAGATTTTAAGAGTGAGCTAGTCTCTACTAGTATCTACACTATTCTGCTTAAGTAGTCGCGCCGCGTCAAAGAAGGTCTGTGGGGCGAATAATCTACCACTATATAAATACAGGAAAGTCAACTCCTGATCTAAGCCGCTGCATCGCCTCAAAATAATGCTATCTCCATCCTATCGTTGGCCGCGAATTTATTCTTCAGCCCTTCACCCTCTCTTGTTCCTGTGTCTTGCCCTGTACCCGTGTAAACTTATCGTGTTCCGTCCGTGCCCCTTCTAGCGTCAATATTTCATCCATTCTGACACCCAACACCGCCCGGCTAATGTTGTCTTTCCGGCTGTGCGATCCACTTATTATTACCACCACCAACACCACCACCACCGTCACTATGACTTTGGGAACAGTGCAGGTTTCATTGCAGAATGCCTCGCGCTACCCGCAACCGGAACTTACCACAACTTGTTTATAATCCTTTCGTTAGTCAGTCTTCAGATTTTATCCTTTGTACCAGTTGCAAGTCCTACAAACCCTCTACGCAGTATCGCGAGAGGCCAAATGGTGGCCGTTATCAGCCGTGTAAAAATTGCGCTCCTGTACGCAGTGTCCTCTGTATATGTGTAAAAAAAAATGCTAGTAGGTTTACCACTAACTACCCAGACGTCTCGCGCTGATCGCCGTCGCAGGCGTCGCCCTTCTGTACCCCACGCGCGAACTCCCCCCTCACCGGCGTTCCCTTCCGACACCAGCTCACAGTATGGCGAAACTGTCCCAGATGATCTGCTGCGAGCTGTACTTGCCGCTGCTGAACAGCCTGCAATTTCCCTCCTGCAGCGACAGCCCAACGACGATTACTACAATATCGGCGGTCTACAGGTGCCTTGTTTACAGTGCGGCGCACAGCACTGGGAAGATGAGCGGAGGACATCATCTTCCGTAAAAAACCCAACATTTACGCTTTGCTGCCGTAACGGCGAGATTCGTCTGCCAGGATTTCAGCAGCTGCCTGCGTTTCTTTACAATCTACTGCGTCACACTAACACTGCAGCGCGCCAGTTCCGCAAGGACTTGCGCTCCTATAATGCAGCCTTTGCTTTCACTTCGCTCGACCGTACAAGCACAGATCGAGGCGTACAGGGTGCGGGCGTTCAGATGTTTCAAATTCATGGAGCTCTGTACCACTGCAGCGGACCGATAGAAAACCTCTCTGCCAACCCGCTAAAGTACGCACAGTTATACTTCCATGACCCGCAATATGCTGCCAATGCTCGATATCACCGTAATAGCCAGATACGCTTGGATGTCCTGCGTGGGCTCACCGATATGCTGTACGATATCAACAACCCCTATATAACGATATACCGTACCGCCCGAGAACAGATCAGCCGGGGCGCTGCTGATGACCGCGTTTTGCTTACCAGCAATCTTACCCTACGCTTGGAGACAGTTACAGGCCGCCGCAGGGAGAACATACCCACCAGCGACGAGCTTGGGCTTGTAATACCGGACGCTGCTGCGGCAGAGACAGCCCGTCCAATCGTTCTTGCAGCCCGCGCATCATCAAGGCTGTATCGAATCAGTGCTGCTCACCCGTCTTATATGCCACTGCACTACGTACTCATGTTTCCGCACGGGGACAGCGGCTGGTCTCCTGGCTGGCAGCTCTACAGCCCTGACGGGACCCGTCAACGGACGACTGTGACGCAGCAGGAGTATTATCGGTACTATCTGCGCCAACGACCTGGCCAGACTACGGTCCCATTTCGGTTTTACAAACTGTTTCAGCAGTACATCGTCGACATCTGGGCTATCTGTGACCAGGCACGCCTTGCTTGGGTACGTGCAAACCAGACTCAACTCCGCGCGGAGCTCTACAGCGGCGTTGCAGACGCCATCAGAGACGACAAACAGCGCCGATGAGGCTCGTATCGGTACCCGCACAGTGCTGCATTCTTCGTACCTGGGCAGCTCGCGGTTCGTAAGCCAGTGTTACCAAGACTCTATGGCCATCGTTCGCCGCTACGGTCGTCCAACGCTCTTCATCACCTTTACAGCTAGTCCGTATTGGCCAGAGGTCAACCGTGAGCTCGCTGTCGGTGAGACCGGCCTGAACAGAACCGACTTGATATGTCGTGCTTTCCACTTGAAGGCCCAGCAGCTGCTCAGGGACTTCAAAGGCGGTTTGTTTGGTACTCATCTTGGACACGTGTACACGATTGAGTACCAAAAACGGGGGCTGCCGCACATCCATCTCTTGCTGTTCCTCCCGCCAGAGGGCCGCGAGCGCTTTACCGACCCTGTAACTATTGACAACACGATCCGTGCGGAGATCCCATCTCCGGAAGATGATCCTGACGGCCTTCTCACAAACGTTGTGCGCACGTTTATGCTTCACGGTCCTTGCGGCGAGTATAATCCTACTGCGCCGTGCATGGTGCCACAGTCTCACGGTCTACCGCCGCGGTGCTCCAAGGATTTCCCCAAGTCGTACTGTTCTGCTACAGTCGTGCACGAGCATGGCTACCCACAGTACCGGCGCCGAGACGATGGCCGCACGCTTTCAAGGCGATGTAGAGCCCGTGTTGTGCGGCTTGAAAATCGGTGGGTAGTTCCGTATCATCCGCACTTCATCCGCAGATACTGGGCCCACATCAACGTGGAGGTTTGCCGCACTATTCACGCTATCAAATACGTCCATAAGTATATCTACAAGGGTACCGATCGGGCAGTACTGTCTGTGGCAGAGGCTGATGAGGTTCAACAGCATCTGAACGGCCGCTATATCAGCCCGTCTGAGGCCCTCTGGCGGCTGTTTGAGCACCCTGTGCACAAGGAATACCCACCTATCGTACCCTCAGCGGTCCACCTCCCAGACCGGCAGATGGTCACCTTCCGTGCTAAAGCCACCGCTGCAGATCTTACTTCTTGCCTCGAGAGGTCCGCAACTACCCTTACAGCCTTCTTTAAACAAAACACAGACTCTACCGTGGGGCGTCATCTCCTCTATCAGGACTTTCCTGCTGCTTTTACTTGGGACAGGCCTTCGCGGACCTGGCGAGTACGTCAGCGCGGCACGGCTATTGGGCGTATGTACTTCTGCAGCCCGTTGCAAGGTGAGTGGTACTACCTACGCCTTCTTCTTACCGTCGCACGAGGCCCAACCTCCTATGAAGACCTGCGTACTGTCAACGGTGTAGTGCACGCTACTTTTCAGGCTGCTGCTGCTGCTCGCGGCCTGCTGTCACATGATAGTGACTGGGTAGCCTGCTTCCGTGATGCTGCCCATTTGCTACTGGCCAGGCGTTGCGCTTCTTCTTCGTTACAGCACTCTTGAACGGGGCTGTTACAGACCCAGCCGCAATATGGGCCGCTTTCCGTGTAGATCTGTGCGATGATCTACCGGATACTGCAGCTGCTCTGTCGGTTTCGACGGATGCTGAAGCGTACCTTGACTACGGCTTGTTCCTGATCGAAGGCCTGCTCGCAGGGTTTGATAAGTGCCTCGCAGACTTTTCACTGCATTCTTGCCGGTATGACTGGGGTCTGCGGGCCCAGAACCAGCTTCTTGCAGCCGAGTTAGCTTACAGCGTAGGTGTGCGGGACAGTGAATTCTGGGATGCTTATAACGCTCTCAATCCAGACCAGCGTAACATTTTCAACATTGTCACAACAGCCATTGCCAACGATCCGCCTAACGCACACTTCTTCGTGCAGGGCTCAGCCGGCACGGGTAAAACCTATCTTTGGCGCTGCATATACGCTTACTACCGCTCTTCGGGTCGCGTAGTCCTGTGCGTTGCGTCCTCGGGTATTGCAGCTGTCTTACTACCTGGTGGCCGGACCGCACACTCCCGTTTTCGGATCCCGCTGGACACCCGGGATGATTCTATCTGCCCTGTCGCTCCTGCTTCAGAGCTTGGGAGGCTCCTGCAGGAAGCTGTCCTGGTCATATGGGACGAAGTGCCTATGCAACATCGTTATTGCTTTGAGGCTGTCCACCGCATGCTTCAAGATGTCTGCAGCTCTACTGCTCTATTTGGCAGCCTTCCCCTTATCGCCGGTGGAGACTTTGCACAGATACTTCCTGTCGTCCGACGCGGTCAGCGCTCTGCTGTTGTCGACGCCTGCCTCCAGCAATTCCAACTGATATGGCCGCATCTGACTGTCTTACATCTGCGGCAGAATATGCGTGTCCTCTCTGGCCAAGACAATACCCGCTTTGCTGCCAGGACCCAGACCCTGGCTACACCGCAAACAGACGGTCCCGTTGTTCTTCCTGGTTGGACCACAGCTTTCTACAGCCAGAGTGAGTTCCTAAATCATATCTATTCCCAGCATATCCTCTCCCAGGGCGCGGCGGACTTTGATCTTTTTAGCGGGCGTGCTGTACTGGCTGTGCGGAACGATATTGTAGCTGCTATGAATGCTGCAGTCCTACATTCCTTCCCTGGGACCGCTGTAGAGCTGCTTACTGTAGACTCTGCTGCAGTAGACGATGACCTAGCTCAGGATGTTCCTCCTGTTGACCTACTACAGTCGTTTGAACCTCCTTCCCTACCACCCTTGAAACTGTGACTTAAGATCGGTGTGACCGTAGTGCTCCTCCGCAATCTATATCCAAGCCAAGGTTTGTGTAACGGTACTCGCTTAGTAGTCACTCACATCTCTTTGCACTGCATCCAAGCCCGCATATTCTCTGGTGAATTTGCAGGCCAGTCACGACTTCTGTCACGCATTAAGCTTACCCCTACTAACGGTGAGCTCCCTTTTGTTATTGCGCGGGTCCAGTTTCCCATCCGTCTGTCCTTTGCCATCACCGTAAACAAGTCGCAAGGCCAATCGCTGTCCACTGTTGGCGTTGATTTGCGCCATGCAGTATTTTCACATGGTCAGCTTTACGTTGCCATGTCTCGTGTAGCCACTGTTGCAGGTTTGTCTGTCTTGCTTTCCCCTACTACGACTACTACTTCTTCTACTAATACTGTTGGTGTCAGAATACTGATATATCACAACCATGGGGAGATGGTGCTAGCACCATTTGGGACTAGTTCTGGTACCCCGCGGTACATATTCTATCCTCGATGGACAGTAAATAGAAGACAAGAAGAGACCGCCTACACATGTACTGACGATTGATATATCGATGAGCACGTGCGTTAAAGCCCTGCCAACAGTTGGTATTATTGCAGACTGCACTGCGATAGCAGTACGCTGAGACCTGTCACTTTTTTGGCCGGATTGGGTATCGCGTGGATCGAGTAAGCGCCAACACCTCAACGCATAAAGATACGGCCACAGCCAACATTGAGAGGACGAACCCAAGAATCTGAACCTACACCTGGCAAGCTAGTAGATCACCTAGACGTCACTGCTAGCCCTTGCCATGTAGGAGATTCGCGGTATAGCTCTATACAATCTACTCTCTTCAATCCATCCTCCATACTTCATTCACGCTTTGCAATTGCGCACCGTAGACTAGCGTTCCGCGACATCTACGGGCAGTCGATTAACAGCGTCCAAATAACCTTCCCATTTCACGGGCGGGTATACCGACAAATACTGTTACTACTACTGACGTCCCCCGCACGGTCACGAATATCGTGTATCCAGAGGTATTATTGCCGTAGGTTTTTGTTTGCAGGCTTCTTTTACCTGGACATCACCACAACAGTCCAACATATACCCTGTAACAGTGGAGCTAGCACCTTATGGACTAGCTCTTGTACTACGCGCTAAATGTCTAAATAGAAGTCATCAAAACACCACCTAAACATACATGTAAACACGACTGATATATCAACCAATACCTGTTGAAATCCAACACTTACTAAACCTAAGTACTTTCCACACTGGCCCTATATACTGGCATCTACCACTATATAAATACAGGAAAGTCAACTCCTGAACTACCCTGCTGCACCCCTGCAAACCACCACCGTTTAGATCACACCAACTGCCATCAGTTTATTTTTCAACTTTTACCCTAATCTGACTGCTGTACCTTGCGCTGTATCCGTGTAAAGTCATCGTTTTCTGTCCGTGCCCCCTCTAGCGTCAACATTTCACTCATTCTGACACCCTATACCGCCCGTTTTCTGTCTGTGCCGATATGGATTGGATTGGATTGGATTGGATTTATATTTAACGTCCTATCTAAGTCCTAGACTATTGAAGACGAGAAACGCAAATTGCATTTCTGGTAATAAGGGGGGTGATGTCAAATGAGGGTGGTTTCTATACTAGTACAAGAGATGATGTGGGTTGAGACCCAAAGGCCGATGCAGTGCAAGCAGAGCAAGCAAAGCAAAAGGCAGAGGCAAGTGTGATATGAAGAGAGTGCCAGCCCTGTCCTCCATTCTTTCCTCCAAAAGTTCGGTATCCCAAGGCCTTGCTGGCTGCCTGGAATTGAGTTGTTGTCAAGTCACAGAGACTGACGTTCGGTATAATTGGAACTGCGTGCAGTTCCGGTCGTTTTGTTGTGGTGAAGAGCCGGTGCTCTGGCGAATCGGTAGTGACTCTGGGTGAGCAGAAGTCTTATTCGAATTGGGCATGGCAGTGCCCTTGTGTTCAAAAACAGGAGTAGAGGGTCTCCCGTTTTGGTGTATGTCGAGGTGTTAAGATGAAAACTGTGCGCTGTCTCACCACAGGCAATGCTCAACTCCAGCATCAACACAAAGTCTCTGCGCTGGCTCTGAGCTATCAAAGAGTCAGGTTCCCAGGCTTCACCACGTGGAGGTGCAGAGTCCGATTTCGAAGCCCTGTGCGGATATGGAGTCGATAGCAATAAACCCTGGTCGGTAAACATCAAATGCATGTATCATGGTCTTCGTCCTTTGTTTTACATTCTGTGTCAGTGACATGGTTATTCTCGCTATGCCTACCAAGATCATTGCCATTTTCACAGAGGAGACTTCATCGTCAGCGCAGAAATCCTTACTGGCCTACCCTACCGTAAGTTTCGGCTCGTTTTCAGTGTGCAAATGCCAACACAACTCGGATTGCGCCCTTCTCTACGCTTTTCTCGCCGTTCACCACCCAAGTCCAATTAGGTTATAGATAACCTAGGCTAATTTGGTAGCAATTGTAGCTGTTACATAGTCTTGAGTTATAATGCAAACGTGTTAGTCAACGTGTTCCCTCTTGCAGCCTGTTACAATCATTCTATTCTACTTACTAATCTTGAAACTATACATATAGAACATTGGCCCTATCCCCTGGCATATATGCAAATAAGCCAAATTATACGTTTCTAGTAAGCGGATTCCTGGTTCGGATTCCTGGTTCGGATGACTGCCTAGCTCCGCCACCACTACCTTCTGGCTGAAATTTGCGCCAACAGCCGTGACGGAAACCTATTATAAAGGGAACATAGCCACCACTGCAAGCTGGACACTGCAAGAACAAGACCTAGAGCTTTAAACAAACGATGATTACGCGCCAGGCAGTAGCATATGCATGCAACCACGGGCGCTACACTAGCAACTTGGCGCCAATTAGCTTACCCTGAAACCCATTTGGCTCGAAGTCAACCTCTCACCTCCAGAAGGAAAACCTGATTTCACTGCCTACAACTTCGGGACGCTCAGCATGCCTAAACCAGCAAATCTAGAAGAGTTAAAACTCCCGGTTGCCCATGTCAGTGTCCAAGAGGCGCGCAGACTGGCGAATCAAGTCACGCTCGGCCAGTTGACTTCAATGGTGAGCAACGACTCTGCTGCAGACATCTCTGAAGTCTTAAGGCGAGAGGTAACAGCATATCCCCGTCTGGTTGATGACCTCACCGTGGCGTTTGCCTCAGCCTCAAACGATAAGACACTCAACGAAGATTCCCAGCCTTCCGTTACAACTGGATTATTGGACCTGCCAGTGGATGGTTCTGTCAAAGTCATTCGATCTCTGAACCGGTCCGTTCTAGATCTAGCACATGCGACCCAAGAGTACGACGAATTTCCGAGTCATGTACCAAAAAAAAATAGCAGCAACACTCAACCAGGTCATACGCAGTGGAAAGACCTTGTTTCAGCTCCATCATTCCTTCGTTATCGAGGTTGGACCCAGCCATGTGGTCAAAGTCGCCATGTCTCTTGATCCCGATCATATCGACAATATAGAGTACCTTGCTGCGCATGTATCGGAACTCCCGATTCCCCGCTGCCTAGATGTTTTGCGTAGTGGCCAGAGGACTTATCTATTCATGTCTCGAGCACTAGGTACCAAACTTGAAAGCGTCTGGCCAGAACTCTCGACTACGCAGAAGATATTCGTACAAGAGCAGCTTAATTGTTCATTCCGGCTTCTTCGCAATCAGACCGCTCGGGACTCTGAGTTAGATATACGTCTAGGGAGCTTCGTATCTGGAATGTGCAAAGATATAAGGAGAGCTCACCGTGTAAGCTCTGGAATTCTACGTACAGAAGCAGAATTCAATGACTTCTTTCTCGAACACCCCAACAAAACAGTCACGCCACGAGTCGAAATGATTCGATGTTGCATGAAAGACAATCATCGCATTGTAATGACTCATGGTGACTTGCATCCCCGGAATATAATGGTCTATCTAGAGGCTAATGGGTCTCCTCCAACGCAGGGGAAGGTGATACACACGGAAGAAAAGGTAATTCGAGTGTCCTCTATCATCGACTGGGAGGTAGCTGGGTGGTATCCAGAGTCCTGAGAATTTGTCAAAGCCGTGAACATGATTGACACTCGCGGCCCCTTAAGTGAATGGTTTGACTACCTACCAACTAATGCTATCGGATATTTTCCCATGGGATTCTCCATCGACCGTCTGCTCGACCAGTGGCTTGGATAATGAAAGGAATGAGGTGCCTTGGGAGGCATCGAACTGCGAGGCGAAAGATGCTAGGTCGACCTCATTGAAGACACAGGAGCGTGTACGCGGCGTTGTAGAGAATAGTAATGACAGTTATTCAAGGTTACGAATACGAATCTTGTCTCAGTAACCCAATCTATATTATCCTCATGACAAGGGTTCTATGCCAACTTCACTTGTCGATACCCCATCATATTTGATCTGGACGCGAAAGTTCGACCACAATCTCGTGTCTTGGCAAGCTAAATCATTCTATCCATCCGATTTGACCGAGGAACCTATGAATATCGTCCATCTCATCCGGAACCTTAAGCCAATGTCCTTCCTCTTCCGCGCCTGAATACTCCTTCCATTCTACCAACAATTCCGCCTGGGCGAGAATGCGTGCTGCCTGTCGCCCGAGCTCAACATCCACATATGCATCGTCAACGCCGTGGCCGATGAAAACTGGAAGCGGCCTGCGGGAGACTTGAATGACATTCGTCATGCCAGGGAAGTTTTTGGTAGCTATTGCCTGCTCCACGAATCTATCGAACTCCGTTTTCTGATTTTCATTGGGCCCCGGCTGTCCCGCGAATGTCCTTTCGATGTTGACAGCAAACGGGAGCCATGTACTCGCCACCACAACTGCGCCAGGCCTCATTGCCGAATCTTGTTGGCATAGAACGGTCCATAGTGCAACCGCGCCTCCTTGGCTAATCCCCCCAAGCAACAGTTTTTGAGGGTTTTTATCAATGCGTGTAATCTCTTCGTTGACTATCGCGGTGACATGGTCCACAGAATCCCTAATACCGCTGACCTGAAGATCCTGGCGCGCGGTGATATCAGTCAAAGAGTGTGCTTCGAACCAGACTGGCATATCTTCTTGAAACATTGTACTCCACAGTTCTTGAGACGATGGAAAAACCCAGCGACATCCAGGCAACTTTTCGAATAGTGAGTACCCATCAGAAAGCGTAGATTCGAAGAGCTCTTTTGCAAATTCTTCCCCAGTACTGCCTCGGCCATGCAACATTACAGCTGTGTGGGTGTGCTCAGACTTGGGTTCGACGATGTGAACTGAGCCAAATGACCGATCCTTGGTTTCCAGCTTCGTTGCTATCTCGGCGCTGGCCATTTGATCTATGCTGCTTGGCATGGCTGGTCTATGGAATTATATCAGTTGTCAGCACAACAAAAATTCGAGTCAGTGAGTTGAGAAGATATCATCGTTGCATTGTGGAGCTATGGTGGATTGATGTGAGGAAAAGGAACTGCCAAGGCGCTAGGAAACCTCAATCCAAACAGTGTGACGGGCTGCCTGCCACCTTGCCGAATTTACATTAAAGTGTGAGCACGCACGCAGTTTCCAAAAGACCACAACGAGCGCACAACCTCGTCCTCGGCGATTTATTGGGTAACCTAAGTTGATATTAGCAAAAGTGTTGGCAGGGCTTTAACGCACGTGCTCATCGATATATCAATCGTCAGTACATGTGTATGTGGTCTCTTCTTGTCTTCTATCTACTGTCCATCGAGGATGGAATATGTACCGCGGGTACCAGAGCTAGTCCCAAATGGTGCTAGCTCCATCTCCCCATGGTTGTGATATATCAGTATTCCGACAAAAAGAATACTTAGTCCTCCAAGCCTATACCGTGCTGAGTCAGTAGTTGCGCACGGTCAGTAGTTGCACCACCCAACCACATATACAGGCCCTACGAAAATGAGGCTGCACAGCCACATAAAATAGTTATTATCGCAAGTTTTTTGGTGGATTAATCTACAGACTTGTGCGAGCAAAATCGTCTATATAAACCTCTTTGGAAGCGTTGATTTTCGACCACTGCTGGTTTTTACTGATGGAGGTGCTGGGAACGGGCTATGGGCCACCACCCGACTGCGCGCAGCAGCACCACCACGTCGCTTTGTTATTTTTGACTGCGATCAATGTGAGACCTTGCCTTTAGCCTGTTTATGAAATTGGATACTTTTTTGAGCGTCGCGATTCCGTTTTTGAGCTTCTCTGGCTGTCTTGCGCGCATCGATTTGAGCGCGCGATTCTGCAACCCTGCGATCGCGCTCTTCTTTCAACCTCAACCGCCTCACACGGTTATTCTCCTTCTCTTTTTCCTTGAGCAGCTTATTCTGGTGTTGAATTTCACGTCTAGTGGTTTTTGCAGCCTCTTCCTCCAACTGCTGCTGCTGAATTACCGCCTGGCGTTGGTCCGCACGTGCCTTCGATCGGGGACTCCAAAAGGTAGCACCACCCTGCTGGTTGAGGTCATCAGGCACCAAAGGTAGTACTTTCTTTTTCTTCCTCTTCCTCTTATTGATTGCTAGGGCCTTTTTGAGGCCTTGATTCTCGTGCTGAAGAAGATCAAATTGCACATGGAGTTGGTGGAGAGCCTGGCCAACTGCACCGGCGGCATCAGGTTGCTTATCCTCCACTGCACTCTTCAGTAGCGATCTCGTCTTCAACCAAGAAGGTGATTTAGGTGCTGCCTGAAGCTCTGATGGTACTGGAGGCGTGACAGGTGGTGGAGGCGTTGATGTTTTGAATCGATCGAGTATAACGTCGGCGTTGGGTGGGTAGATACCTGTGGCTTCAAAGGCTCATTCTACCAACGCCTTGGTGAAGGTTTTCACCCAGGCAGGCCAAAACAACGAGACAAAGTCGCTCTTATTGACTGGAGACCACCCTAGCGTGGTATGGTTGCGATGAAGGAGCTCATTGGAGTAGTTTTGGGCCAGCGATTTGAAGCAAACCACATCCAACGGCTGAAGCGTATGGGTAGCGTGCGGAGGGAATATAAGTAGCAGAATTCGATTCTCATCACAGTAGTCGATAAAGGCCTTCGTTACGTGGCTTCCGTGCCCGTCAAGGATAAGTAACCTCCACCTTCTCCGGGCTTTGGCCTTGGTATAGCGATCGAACACCTGTTTCAACCACGCCAACCCCAAATCGTTGCTCGTCCACCCATTAGGTGAAGTGGAGAAGTGGATAGAATGCTTATCGGGATCGATATCGCGTACCCAGCTTGCCTGTACCGCATCACCTTTGGCTGGAAAGATAACCCCCGGGGGGAGGGCCGATCCATCACCACATATAGTTGCTAGCACCGTCACCCACTCTCTGTTACCATCATGAGATGACTGTTTATACTGCTTCTTGCCCCAGAGCACCTTATCAAAGACCCTCTTCGGTCTATCAACCACTCCAATCATAAAACCTTTCTCATCCATGTTGTATGTATTCTCAGGCTGTATATCGTGTTCGACCATTTTTGTGAGTATATCCGGACAAGAAAGGGAGAGATCCACGCGTGCCCTCTTCAGTGGAAGACACGTGGCATCTCTCACCGGAGACTACTGCAGGTCGCACTGTGATAACAGTACGAGACGACAGGTCACTTTGTGGCCGCATTGGGCATAGCGCGGTTGGAAGCAAGCGATGCATGCCGTGCATAAGTAGATAGCCACAACCAACAATAAGAAAAGACGAACCTCATGAACTGATTAACCTACACCGGTATACTAGCTAGCAACAACCAGACGTTGATGCTAGCCCGTACCACGTGGGAGCAGTGACAGAGAACTACTATCATTCCTCTTCCGGATACACGATTGTGATCGTGATCCTTGCATAAGTCGATACACGGTTGTGACCGTGATCTATGCCATCTTTTCCTTCCCCCCCCTCCTCCAACAAGGTGCAGGTCGTACAAGTCACATTACCTCCCGGACCTATCCAAGTAGGACCCGAGACGGTATACCGACAATTTTACCGTGCAGAAGATCAAAGTACAGGCGGTACTTATTACTAGAGTTGGCCTCATGGCGGCTGGTTTCCATAGGGGTTGTCCAGGCCGTGATAAGCGTGTCGTGGTTGCGATGAAGGAAGCGCGTTACCCACGATTGGGAGGGTTCCCACGGGCACAGTGGGGTGATGAAATTAATTATCATCTGCCTAGTAGGCATTAAGTGCCTCCTAGTAAGCTCTCTACAGTATTTTACAACCTCTGCCTCATCGCGCGGGTGGAGTAATCGTTTGTTAAGTCCAGAGGTTTGAACCGACGCGTGATCACCCTTCACACGTCGCGTCAATGTTGATCGCGTAACACCGTGTTTTTCAGCTAACTTATTATATGGAAGTTGTTCCCCTTCACGAGTTGCCTCTATCTCTTCAATTGCAGACTCAAGGGTCATTGTGGCGTTGAGTGATGGTGGGTGGGAAGAGGGGGTCGATTTGGTGTTGGTGGTGCAACTACTGACCGTGCGCAACTACTGACTCAGCACGGTATTGTGTTCTAATTTCGACGGATAAGAGAATCTCTGCTGCTGGTTTTCCTCCCTAACACTGGCCTCAGCCTCAAACATCGCCGCCCGATGGTATAACAGGTCATCTTGTCGTTTATAGGCTACTTGAGACTACGAAGAGTTAATGCGCAACCAACAAGCGCCAGTTGAAGCGCCCTCAGGCGGTGTGCCCGTTCGCCAAGGCTGCTTTGGCGCCGTCGTGCCACAAGGTCCAAAGTGCTAGCATCGAGCTCTCCTCGTATTATCGACCATACTCTTTTCGCTGGGTAGTATGTGGTATTGTTTTTGAAGCTGTCCCCGACACTAAGCTTCCGTTTATTAGCTTTTTGCGGCTTCAAATCTAAGGGACCTAATGCTACAGTATCTTCTCTGTTGGATGAAGTTGCCTTGATTAGCGAAATTTTGATATCTTTGTCCAATGTGTGTACCAACCTATATCGAAAGCTGTGCCAGAGGTACCATCTCGCAACCCAGTTTTCTTCGCTAACATTGGTAAAGTAACGTCCCCTTGCAGCGTTTCCGACGGGTAGTATCACTGTATCAGTCGCCAAAAACTGCTACGTTACGACTCAATCTCTTCACCGTACCCTCCTATTATTACGACTCACGTAATCCGTAAGTAGTAACTGCAGTAATGCTATAGTATTGTTGCCTTGTCTACTCAAACATCAAAGTGAAAGGTAAAAATGTCCCCTGACGAACCTTACTCCCCCCGTCATTCCCTCCCTCATACCAATAACTCCCCTAGATATTCTCGGTTGGTGTTGGAGGGACTTCGTACATGTACGTGGTGATAGAGATCTTGAATTCTGGTGTCTTGATAGCTATATCGAGGGACTATGGTACACATGCCCCTCATCTATACTCTCCTGCCGCCAAGGTGAACTAGGTCCAAAAGGGCTAGCTCACCTACGACGGAGCACGTGATAGCATCACATATTATTGTACCGACAGTTGGATTTATTGATGGCTCTTTTTCCTCAGCCTTCTGCCTCCTCACAATGAGGCCTTCCAGCTCTTGTATTGAGCTATAAATAAGCTTGTGACGCAACCAATTCTTCTGAAGCTGAACAGCAAGCTACCTAACAAAATTAATCAATCATCTACTATACTTTCGTTGTACCAACTGTTGATTCGCCCCATTTGATACCTTTGCCGTATCAACAGGTTCCTATCGTCAGTGATTGTACGCCTTGCTGTGCTGAATCATCGCTCACACTCGCAGCTAGTACTTGGGATGGATAGGAAATCGCAAGCAGTCTTGAATAGTACGGGATAATTGCGCCTGCCGTGTTTTACCCACCATTTCCATGGACCTTTGAGAATCTTCAAATATTCAGGGTTGTCGTTGTTGAGGTCAACTGCGATAGCCTCGAAGTACTCCTGGAGCTCGTCACGTCGTCGTTGCTTCTTGGTACCCCTAGCCCCGGTAAGTATATTGAGATCAACAGTCAATATATCGTCAAATCGAGACGTCGAAGTATCATCAGATACCTTCCGGCGGCTAGGTTGAGTATATTGATCATCAAGGTGGATCTCAGAGTCGATTTCGTTGAGTTGATATGATATATAGACGTCTCTTATTGAGGAGTCAGCCTTCTTGGAGTACTCCGAGAACCCCTTCCAGTGAGTTTTGAACCATTGTTGCCGAAGTTTTGGGTGGAGAGTCGTTGCAATACAGTAGTAGCTGGTCTCCGGCTCACTTACAAGCTTCCTCTAATACTGATCTAGCTTAGTAAGCCCATATGAAACAGCTTTTTTGAAGTAAGAGTCAGGTTGATGGCGAAGCTCGTGGGCTGTTTCAGAGTATAGTTTCCATAATGCTTGCAAATTAGGTATAGTCTGCCACAAGGAGCCGAAGCCTGATTGGCTGTTGTTCCCTTCCAAACGCTTGGTAAGCTCATATGGGAGTTGAAGAAAGTCGGTAAGTGCTGTAACCTCATCCCAATCGTCATCAGAAATGTGGTCTTCGAAAGCACTGTATGTGACAGCGTCGCTAGATAGGTCATTGTTGCTGCGTATCTGGCGTTGAAATGCTCGGATAGCACTTTTGAGCTCATGGCAACGGATCAACATAAGATATACAGAGTGCCAGCGCGCACCTCCATCTTGTATAAGTGCGAGTGTGAAGTAACCCCACAAGGCGTCGTCATCATTGATCTCTCTCTGGCAACATTTAAAGAGCTCCCGGCGTTTGTGTGAGGCACAAACAGCGTTAACAGAATTGTGGAGCTTTTCAACAACCCCGTGGTTTGAGTATAGCTTGAATTGCTCTACGGTACCCACCTGGGCGAACTCTTCTTCAAATCTGTCCCCCTTTCCAGAGAGGGGTTTATCCACTCGTTGACTGGCTGGTGGTGTGAGAAGCCAGGGTTTGTTGACGTTAGTGTGTTGTCGCAAGTGGAAGGCTCTTGTACGCAAAGTACATATAATCTGTTATCATAGGCAATTTGTAGGGCCGCAATGTGGCATGGAGAGATTTTGCTCACATTGACCCATCCAATTTTCAGTTCTTTTGGTCGCTGATGGTTGTCCTTCCGTCGTGGCCGTTCTAACATATGGTAGAGATATTTTCCATAGTCGTGTCTTCCAGGTCCGTATAGAAGTGATTAGAGAAGGTATGTTCGTACGGACCCCAGCGGCTAGAAGCTCGTACCATCCGCTGCACATTCAGATTTTTCCTACCTGTTCTATCAGAGTGAACAATACATCAACTACTGCGTATCGGGACTGCTTTCACTACACTATGGAGCAGACGAACGTGTTTATATACATGATATGAACATGAGTACATGACGCAAGTAACGAGTGATGTATGACGTGGAAGTGGTGGTAGTGAAGGTAGTAGAAAGTGCTCGAATGGTAGGCCAAGAAGAGTCGGACCGAATACGAATATAGCCTCGTTTTGGCAACATGTTCCTGTCCTCTTTGGTCGTCCGCTCATGGAAGGAGTTGCTATACAGCAGGGAGGTAGGGCCTCGATAATTTGAGAGAAGGTCAGGAGACTAAAGTCAATAAATAGTGTCCTTATATATAATCGAGAGGTTTAGTAAATGTCACTAAAGTGCAGATATGAGAAGTGTCATGTATGATTGATTATGTGTCCGGCTGAGCCGGATGGGAGTGAGTATATATGCCAAGGGGACTAGAGATCATGTGACCATAGAGCAACAGTAAAAGAGTAGAGTTAATCGCAGGCATTGGTACTCAGATGGCAATTTTGCGTCTCATCGCTTAAGTAGAAGGGCTTTTATTGTGAGTATTCCGGTGTGGGAGCAGTAACGGAGTACCATTCATCATCATCCTTCTGGGTACGCGATTGTGATTGTGATCCTCACATAAGTCAATACACGGTTGTAACCACTCCGCTAAAATTGTCCATGCCTATTTCAGATGATCTATCCCTCTCGCCATTTACCGCTCTTCATGCAGGGACTCCAGATCTGGGTCATAGTCTGTTTCTGCAGTAGCTCGTTGTACTGTGCCAACTTCAGGAGGAGGTAGTAGTAGTAGTATTGTATTAACGTCCCGGTACATTTGGCAATTGCCTTTACATACATTGTGACCTCCCATGGGGTATTGGGGACGCGCCAGGCGCT
>JALRMI010000419.1:0-23615 GCA_026120165.1 Leptosphaerulina australis
TAGTGTTGAGTTATTCTGTTGCAAAAAATCGTGATTTTGGTGAGTTTTGAGCCGCGCCGCTCGGTGGGGTTGCGCCGCTCGGTGGTGAACCACGTTAGTGGGTTCTTAGTCCGCTGATATTGTTCTGGCGTTCTGTTGTTCTCCATGTTCTGTCTATGGATCTGAGCTATACTCAAGAAAGATGGTCATCCTGAGGTAGTGTCTCTTGACATGCTGTTTTGTTACACAGCAACTCAGTTGCAGATGGCAGCTCACGGCAGGCAGATGCCTCAACCTCATCACCCCGTTCCCACCATGACTTTCGATTTTTGTCATTCGCCAAAGCTATTACTGAGGTAAGCCCATTTATCGAGAAGTGTTTGCTCTTGACATCACGCCTTGCTAGCTCCTTTTTTGCCATATAAAAGTTCCATGTTGCTCACAAATATTATTTCTTATATTGGACCTAAGGAAACCCTAATGTCTATGCGCATGAGTTGTTCTACTTTATCTGCAACTACACGTTGCTGCCATACCGTACTCTACGCCTCCACACTACATGCATCTTCGTCGGGCGGAATTCATTTACAAGATAGTTGCCAATTGGTGCGCAGCTCGTATGGTCGAACGGGTCGTCTCAAGCAGTGTGTGATGGGAGTTCCAAGCTTGACCTGTGTATATATCCCGACGTTTTCATATATATTCAAAAACATTTGAATCAATCATTAGACCCTCCACATTCCAACACTACTAGCCTGATTTCCTTCACCAATTCCCTAACCCATACATCCACATTCACTCTCTAATCATTCTTAGAGTTTATACCATACTTTCCACAGCCATTCTTACCATGTCCTTTACGGCTAGAAATTCATGTATTTTATGGATTTGTATCATGATAAATACAGTGCATAAGCACTTTCGATGTGATAGTAATCGTTAGTCTTACATCTTTGCTTGATACAATAGTTGCTCGACTGATTAAAAACGATGAATCCGTGTTCTTCAAGCAGGAAGGGGCTACAAGCTACAGCAGTGCCCTGATCAGGACATCAGTTATAGACCACTCGAGATACGGAGCGCACAAAAGGCTACAAAGGATTAGTGTTGGTTTCACTAAATCGGCACAAACTGACACTTTCACTCTGTGGCTAGATTGGGTATCACGCGGATCGAGCAAACGGCATCCCACAGTGTAATAATATACAATCTTCTCCAACATTGAGAGAGCAAACCCAAGAATCTGAACCTACAACTGGCAAGCTAGTAGATGACCTAGACGTCACTGCTAGCTCTTGCTACGTAAGAGATTCGCGGCACAGCACAATACAATCTGCTCTCTTTGGTTCGTACATCCTTCATACTTTCATCCGAATCCATGCCGTAGACTATCGTTCCGCAATATCTACGGGCAGTCAATCAACAGCGTCCAATATACCTTACCACTTCACGGGCTGATATACCGACAATTAGATTCCCGCACAACAACCCGATTTTTGGAAATATAACCCCTCGATAATGAGAATTCCAGTACGACTCCGGATATTGGAGCGCTCTACACGTCCACTGCAGCTATAATGTTGTGCGATCTCTACATGTTTGATATAGACACACAGCGTGCGTACTTGGACAATCGTCTACTGCCCTGGGTTGTTGAGGGTTGGAAGGATGATATTTTCGGGACGGACTACACCTTTTAGACTTTCGATTGGCTATGTTATGTGGGTCAATGAGCACTGCTCGTGGTCACCAGGCGCTGCTGCGTAGTAGCAAGGGCTTCAGTTGCCTCAATAGAGGGCAAATAAGTGGGTTTTAATAGCTGACATCGTATAGGGTATTCATGTTTGTACTAAAGAAGGTACCTTCTTACCATTGCGGCTGTCAGGTCAAAATTCACAAAATACGAATTCTCCAGTTCCCGATGCTGGCCTCCCAACAAAACGTTAGATCCGCCATGTCATAATACCCTAATTTATCCAAACCACAATGGATTGGTGTCCACTTTTTATTGCAATCCTTCATCTTCTCGTCGAGCACCACAGTTCTCCAGCCCCATAGGACACAATCGTGACCAAATTATATGATGGTCGGTGTTGGCAGGGCTTTAACGCACGTGCTCATGGATATATCAATCGTCAGTACATGTGTAGGTGGTCTCTTCTTGTCCTTCTATCTACTGTCCATCGAGGATGGAATATGTACCGCGGGGTACCAGAGCTAGTCCCAAATGGTGCTAGCTCCATCTCCCCTTGGTTGTGATATATCAGTATTCCGACAGTCGGCATATTTTTTCGAGTTTAAAGAATCCGCTGAAAATTTTACGGAACATAAAGTGTCGGTATACCCGCCCGTGAAATGGGAAGGTATTTAGGACGCTGTTAATCGGCTGCCCGTAGATGTCGCGGAGCGCTAGTCTACGGTTACGCAATGGCACAGAGTGAATGAAGATTGAGGGGTGTATTGAGTGAAGAGAGTATATTGCATTGTACCACGAATCTCCTACGTAGCAAGGGCTAGCAGCGACGTCGAAATCCTCTACTAGCTTGCCAGTTGTAGGTTCAGATTCTCGGGTTCGTCCTTCCAATGTTGGACGTGGCCGTATCTTTATGCACCGCAGCGTTATCTCATGCTCAATCCGCGCGATACCCAATCCGGCCAAGAAGTGACACGTCTTATCGTACTGTTATCGTAGTACGATTTGCAGTTGTACCAACACAAAGCAATCTAAAAATATTGGCTCAACGTGTACTGATCGAAATTCTTTCACTGCCATTTCACTACGAGTCATGATCAGATTTACGGATTTAGCATTATAATTTAAGTATATATACATGATTTCAAGTTTATCAATCATAAGCCAATCCAACAGTGTTGGAATTTCTTGAACCTAGTTCAAGCCCTCTTGGCTTAGTGGTAAAGCGTATCACTAGTATGACTTCGGTTTGCAATGATAAGATCGCTAGTTCGATTCTGGCAGAGGGCATTATTTTTGATTGCAATAATCCATGCTCTCCTCCCCCTATCGAGTTCATTCCCTTCAAGTGGGAACGTGCACTTGAGACTCAATTGAGTAGCTCGGCATCATTGATGATCAGCTATGCGCACGAACGTGAATGTCTGGACTGTTGTGCTACTTATTTTGCATGCATGCTATACACACGGTGCAGTCTTAACGCCTACAATGCCACGCTTAAAATCCACCTGAACGCCCGTTGAAACGTATAGTTCCAGTTGGCAATGCTAGTCTTTGTCCCAACCGTTCTCTTGATGACACTTGACCTGGACAATCTCTGTCGTTCCCTTGTGATCCACCACAAGCGCTGTCAGCTTCCCACCACTGACACACCCACTATCAAGTCCAAACGTAAACTCCTGTAAATTCAGTCCTCGCTTCCTATTATGCCCGTACACGATACTCATACGCTCATGCTCTTCTTTTTTCTTTTGCTGGTGATTCCAGAATTTCTCCCATGGTACACCATCGTGTTTAGAACTAGGTATGCGCGTCTTGAGGTTGATGGTACGCATGTTCATGACGTGGAAAGGGTCTTGCTGCTCGAGAGGTATGTCGGGGACAAGACCAGCGTGGACCACTGCTAGTGCGCCGAGATTGGGGACTGTACCGACGCGTAGGATAACGGGGCATTGTTGGAGATATGTGATTTGGTGTTTGGTGAAAGACTTTGCGAGTTTGCGCAGTGTATAATCACCGTGGCTGTGTGATGCTTCGTCGAGAAAGTCTGTTTTACGGTCGGGCGACTCGTCAGGGCCCGGCAGTGTATCGAGGTGTGGTGCTTCGGATTCGGCAATACTAAGGAGGAGTTTATCCTCCCAGTTGCCGCGTACACAAGATGCGCCGAGTTTTTCGACCAGCGAGATAACACCAGCAGAGTCAGGGCCTTTTGCGATCATATCGCCGGTCAGAACGAGATGGTCGCGCTTCTTGTCGAACTCTGTCTTCTTCAAGAGGTGTTCCAACTCCTCCCTGCATCCATGAACATCGCCGACAAAGACGAGCCTATGCCCCTTCTTAGGTAGGTGTTGGCTGTCCATGTCCCTAACCTGTATCATGTCCTTGAACTCTGGGCGCACATTGTTACCATAGCTCATCTTCGGTGTCTCGTCCATATCCTTCAATTCTTGTAGTTGTGCAGTGTGTCGTGGTCCAAAATACACTTTCCAGCTCGTAAGAAACAAGAATGCAATAGCAAAGATTATGACGACACACCGCTGTAATTTGCGCGGAACTCGGTTCGATGTCCGTGTGATCAGTGCCTGCCACTTTGGGTGTATGAGTTGGTCGTCTTCTTTGGTGTAGAAGTCTTCTTCTTCGTCAGATGCGTCGACGTCATCGTAATGTGCAGGAATAAGGTCGATCAATGGGCGATGCTGCGCATGCGGGTGATCGCGATACCCGTGGTACGACATTGGAGGTCTGGAGGACCCCGAAGGAAGACGCAAGGCCTCGTTGTAATAAGATACTGATGATTCCTGAGATATGTCTATAGATTGCATGCGATGTTGAGAAGCAGCATATGATCCTGATGTTGCTCGAGTCGAAGGCCGCAACCGTGTGATGCTGGCTACGTCGATAAAATTCTCATTTGCGCCTCCCTGTGTTTGCTGTTGTTGCGTTCGACAAAGTCGATTGTTGCGCCTAAAGTTGGAGGCCTGGGAAGGCCCATTCTCATCTCCGGCTTGCGCGTCGCTTTCAGTGTGTGGCCCCTGCCATCTAGGAGTTTCGTACACCATCCTAGCCTTGCTAGGCTGGTAGCGCAGGTCCTTTCGGAATTACCGGAACTGTCAACCTTGGCGGGACATCTTGTGAGTGCTGTTGAAGACTGAACGTGAAATCCAACTTACTCGGTGGTGATAAAGGATAGTTGTAATTGTTAAGTAGCACTATTATTTGTAGTAGGCTGAGCGGTGCTCTTGCCATTCCGTGCAAGGTTCCTTCCAGAAGTGAAAATAAAGTAGCTCTCGGTTCATGGTGAAGACCGTTCACGAACGTCGAAGCTACATCGTTACACCACACCTTGACAATCACCGAATACCTTGGATATCACAACCTTATAGTAGGGAAGCAAATGCTCAGACACAGCTTCCTCAAGTTGTTCACATCAACAGCCCATCTTCGTCCTTAGAGCATCATGCCATCTTCCATCTGCACATACAGCATAGTAGTCTTCGGCGAGCCTGGCGTAGGAAAAACATGCTTCGTCGATCAGTTCTGTTATGGGAGGTCGTTCGTCATTTATAACCCTGATACTAGCGTATCCACTCACAAAATAATCGTCAATGGCGAAACCTCGAGTATAACACTTATGGACTTGAGCACCTCATTCCTCAAACCAGAACAGGGATTGCAACCTGTCGAGTGGGCGAAACAAATGCTTGCAAAGGCTGATGGGGTCGTGCTTCTATACGATGTTACGAGCTTGGAGAGCTTCGAATTCATTACTGATCAGGCGTGTAAATTTCTCTGGGACTGTCGCAATTTGCAGTTTGCAGACGATAATGAACCAGATGAAGAGGAACGCAAGGCTTTTGGTTGCGTGCTTGTAGGAAACAGACTCGATCTCGTGGCTACTAGCAAGAAGGCTAGAGAAGTTAGCCAGAGCCTGGCGGAGGAGTGGGCACGGACTCAGGGTATCAGCAGCGTTGAGGTAGACTCACTTGAGAAAAGAGGACCAGAGGACGCGCTGAAATTGTTGGTAACTGACATCAGGAAATTCGAAAGGTTTAAGAATTTGGAGGTGAAGGATGTGGAGGCTTCACATGGAAAAATCGAGGGAAGTAAGAAGAGCTCAATTCGAAACACTTTCAAGAAGGTCTTCAATGCATCAAGATCCTGATAGATTTCAGAGGCTAGATTCTGTAGTCACTCAATCATGGTCTGTCCTAGTCGTAATTGGTTCCCACTCATCCAGCAACTTGACTGTGGCAGCAAGTTTATCCCGAATGCCCGTCGAACAATCTGAACCCAACACAATACGCATCGGTACACTTTTCCCTTCAGCAACACCACTCTCCGTTAGGATGTCTACTATGATCCTCGAGGCCTTCACCACATCGCCTGGCTGGTTGTCGTTCACCTCGTCTAACCTCAATCTGACCTTCCCGACGGCTGTCTCATCATAATCCTTAATCGTTTTTTCGCTCTTAATCTGTGCACCCGCATTTAGAAAGCCAGTACGAAAGTAACCCGGCTCAATCACAGTTACAGCAATGCCCAGGGGTGCAAGCTCGTCACGCATAGATTCTGATATGCCACTGCATGCCCATTTAGTGCCAGAGTAGAGGCCATAGCCTGCACCGCCGTGCCAGGAGCCAATGCTGCCGAAGTTGGAAATGGTACGATGGCCGGCGGTGGCGCGAAGATATGGCAGAAAGGCTTTTGAGACGTTAAGCATGCCAAAGACATTGGTGTTGAACTGGTCGTAATCCTCCTTGGGCCTTTGTTTTGTTAGGTAATGATATATGTGTTTGCCACAAAAGCTTCTAGATACACTTACGAGGTTTCCTCAACAGCACCAACGAGAATATAGCCAGCTGCATTGACCAGATGGTTGATATATCCATACTGTTCATTGGCAGCTTTCGCAACCCTCTCAATCTCTGCTTGAGGCGCTGTCACATCAAGCATCATGGTCACTGCGCCCTTCTCTTTTAGATCTGTGATTCGTGATGTGCTGCGTGCACTGGCGATAACCTTATAGCCCCTGGAAAGAGCTTCGAGCGCCATGTGCTTACCGAAGCCGCTTGAGGCTGCGGTGATGAACCAGACTGGTGTTTGTGAAGCCATCGCAAATGCCCTTAAGATCGATAAACTTTAAAAGGCGATAGAAAGTTAGGAGCGATTCAAGCACGCCTGAAGGGGTTGTACTGTATTGTAGGGAGAAAGTGCAAAGCACGTTTGCAGCTCTGCTTTTATAGCAACTCCACATCTCGAACCCTTGTCATCGACTTTATGCCCGCCTGTCCTACATACATGAATTATTGACGTAATTACCCGAGCCACTATAAATGATAACCTTCCTTCTACACTGTGATCTTATGCTCGAGAATTGATCGTAGATATCATTTGCTCGATCACCAGTAAGCACCTTGATACCAACGCGCACACCGAATATGCTGACCTGGTCCGAGATTCATCGGACCTTTTCGATGACATGTTCGTGGCTTCTTGGCTCTGTGGGTGTTGTGACCAGAGTTGTGGTTGATGTTTGGATGAGTTGGAATAGGAGGCGGGGGTGGTGCCGGTCAGAATGCAGGAGCGCTGACAGCTTTCAGTGAACGATTACGCTTTCATAATACTACGATGCTCGTAATTACAAGTTTATGTTCATCATCAAAACACTAGCCTTATATTTTCTTGTGAATGAGTCCACTTTTTTGCTGGCAGAGCCGCTATGTTCAACCACAAGATGCTCTTCACTTGGTCGATCTCATCTACCGTTGCACCATAGCTTGTGACATGATAGTTTTCAACGCATATTTAAGTGGTCTTACACCATTCGCAAGGTTCCCTGCCGATCTTGCTCTTCGCGGGCATCTCAAGTCTCATGCAATGACTGGTCCCTCCCATGTAATCGTGCATATTCTGCAGGCAGTGGCGCTTACAGCACTAAGCCTCTATACAGGTATGGCCCATGGGCCCCAAAACTTACAGACCTTACAGAGTTCGATGACAAGCTCTCAGGCCTCACATTTACCTACAGTCACGTCGTGATCCCACCTATGACCACTCATGCACCTCCAAAGCTTCTCGCGAAGCAATGGCTGCAAACTTATCAATTCGCACCGGTCTTCGTCGCACCTCTTATTCTTCTCGGTGCACCGAGTAATGCGCCGCTTGTCTGCTTTGCTGCTGGCTCGCCATCGCACGCATCGTCTTTTTATGCCGCAGCAGCATTCACAATTGCTAGCGCCATCTTATACACAGCTTTGTACATGGAGCCTGGAGTCAACGGTGGTGGAAAGTGGAAGGCACATGAGCTATTGCGTGGTGAGTCCAAGCTGAAGGGCAAGGGCTACGGTACAGATAAGGGTACAGCCAGAGCGTGAGCATGAAGTCCATTGTAGAGACGTGGGTAAGGACCAATGCCTAGCGGTATGTAATCACCGGCGTTGCGATTATCATCAGTGCTACTGCCGCGGTTACCAGGTAATGCAACCTCGCCAAGAAATTAAGCGGGGACTCAGTCGGCTATACAATCTCCGTGGTGTGCCTACCAGGCAACTAGACAGTTCGAAAGCATTGAGTGTCCTGGCGCCACAATGAATACGATATAAAGTGTAACACTTAAGCCTCAGAACTCCTCAGACAACAGGAATCGTTACAACAACCTAAGTTCGACATGACGAATCCGCCATGGCAGCGACTCAGTCGTGACCGACTTGTTACTATTATTGGCGACTACTATAAATTCCTGGTGAAATTTTATATTCCCGAATCAGCGCTCAAGTTTCCACCACCAGAAGGCTGGCCCAACATTACCTCAGAGACTACCAAAGAATTCTCAAGGTCTTCAATCGTGATTGATCTGCTGAAACACTTGCCGTATATTGATGAGAAGGAGGCCGGGACCATGGCCACCAATATTCACTACAAGAGCGATGTGGTAGACTATTCAACATGGAAACCACAGCAATGGGCAGAAGATGACCAGTTCGGAGCGTTATCCGTGCAGATGTGGATAGAAGAGTTGGAGGAAAGGACAAGGGCTGATGCTGAAGAAGTTGATGACGACGAAGACGAAGGGTATCTATGGTACCGAGACGACACCAGAGACTCTAGTACCGACGAAGAGGAAAATTGGTGGGACGGTGACGACCCTGAAGACATCAAATTGGAGCACATGATTGTTCTAGCCAATGGCTATGAAAGCGGTGGTCGCACCATTGTACTCGACGTTTTCAAAGCAAACATTTATGAGGACATGCTTAGGTGCAATCTTCAGAGCGAGGTGGCTGTTGAAGTTTTCTTTGATAACTTGAAGGATAAGTTTGAGAAGCTAGAAAATGTTCCTGTTCCTGGGTACGAAGGACATGAGGGTGAAATGTATGAAGATGAATTCCGGGCCGATGTATTGGACGAGTCATTGGAGAAGGAAGACCCTGCGCAGCAATATAGAATGATATACCGGAGCTTTGGTTGGCCTGGCGAAACGTATAGGAAAGAGGAAGCCCTGGCAGCCATTCAGGCACACAGGAGGCGCATAGACAAGGCTAATGAAGCCTAGAGAGAACGATATGGATCTTTTGCGGGAAAGACCACAGTACTGCGCGAGCTGGATCAGATCCATTTTGCTTGACAATCCAATCCCTGTGTGACCCTTTACTTCATGTACGTGCTGATTGTGAATACATATAGTCTCAAACCGCAAGCTACGATGTTCAGGTACGACAGAATGTTTTATATCCCCACAATCCCACAGCTTATCGCAAAAGATACCAATATTGACCATTAAACCGCTGTGGATCGCCTGTGAATATTGACAGTTATAAATGTCACAGCAATAAGCTTTAGTTGCAAAGCTTGTTCGAATGTCGTTGCCTCTTTGCACAAACTCATCCACATTTCAGCATCCACGCAAAACGGGGTGGTTTAAGGGTAAATTTTGTGCTGCAATCATTGTTGCAGTTGTGCACAGTGAGGAATCTGCGACCACAGGCATTACCACTCTGGCAATAAAAGGCCGATTTTGAAGGAAAGTGGAATTAAGAAGAAACAATGCACACTGAATGCTGTCTGGATTGGTAGCTATCTAGTTTCTGTCCCATGCCCTCGTCCGCACTGGCGCAATACGCATGGTTTGGTAAATTCCATAAATAACTTTTGTAAAGCAACGCTATTATGCCGAGCTACGCCTGCATAGCAATGTCCTTAGGACGGTATATATATTAAAACGATACTTGAAACCCATGGTGGTGAGAAGAGCAATGGCCTATGCCCGAAGCGTCGATCCGAGCAATCGCCCCAGACTTCCATTGGCAGGCGATAATGAGGGCACCGGCGACTTCGCATACATGATCTCGCCTTCAATAGTGCTCATCGACGTCCTTGAAACAGGCGGTGCCTTGTGCCAGTACTGTTTTGGACTCGAAGGGCCAGTCATTGGTGTAACGAGGTCGATAGACTTCGATGCGTACGATCCATGTGTCCTGGGCGGCAGAGGCCGACTGTTGGAGGGTTGAGTGTATGGTGTGTATGGAAGTGAGAAGCTGTACGACGAGGCCGGGGTATGCGACAGGGATGGTGCAGCGCTGAAGTTGGCCGAAGAGGTTGATACACGCTCATAGCGGGGACGAGCAGATCGCACCGTGTCAGCACCATTGGAAATGTTTTGGAATTGACGGAGAAAGCTGGAAACACCTGAATCTGCGCGGTTGTAGTCGTCATCTATTGAACATTCTGATGAGGCATACGAATTGCGCTTGGAGTGGGCCAGGGTGGGCGAACGTTGTGGAATAATATCAGGGAAATGCAGGTCGTCAAAGGTGAAGTTGGTAAAGGGTGTTGTTGGTGGTGAGTAGTCGTAGTATGTGAGACTCTTCTCTGCGTCCTTTTTCTTGCAGCTAAGCGGGTGTTAGTATGGGCCAAGAACACGTGACGGTGCACTATTATTTACCTCTCTGAGCAGTACAATACTGAATTACTTGGAACAATGATTTGCTTTTCGCAGACAGTGCTACAAAATATGTCAGTTCAGATTGGTGAGCAGTAACACAATTCAAGTCAACATACCAGTAATTAAGGAAGCTCACGGCCATTGGGTCTTCGTCTTCGTCTTCGGCTACTTCCCGGTGCTGAGTCGCATTCGAGCTGCCTTTTCTTCCGTGGGAGCCTGAGCGTTTTGACAAAGGGGCAGACTTTGAAGTCCTTGCGTGGGTTGGATGCACCTTTTTGGAGTGATGTGACGGGTGACGGACGTGATGTGTAGTAGCCATGTTGAGGTAGGATGTATATTTATTAAAAGCCTCACTTGACTCAAAATCGCGCACGGTTCGTCGTGATGCGCAATTGCTACGAGCTGAGATTCACGAAGAGGCGGTAAGTGCACAGCCCTTGGAAGTGCAGATGACGGAAGGACGTGCGTCTTTTGTTTAGAATCGTTATCTTCGATCTTCCTGCAGCCTATGAATTAGCACAGGGCCAGAAGTTGGTAATACAATCTCGTAGATAAGAAGGCCCATGCACGGTTCGTTTCTGTGCCAAAAGAGCCACTGTGACACGAAGAATGTGTGAAGAAAGCAACAAGCTTACGGTAAGGTTTGATAAGGGGCGCAACAGCGACCTCGGGAACTTGGGGGGGGGGCTACCGTGAGCAGGAACCGTGCAGTAGCGTTGCCGCTCCGATCTTCGAGAGCGATAAGAACTTCGAGGGTTAAAGAACAATGCCGAGGGTTGCCAGTTGGTGTACGGTTGTCAGCGGCTGTAACTTTGTGAGTAGATAAGAACAATTGTGAATCGTGAGCGGAAGCCGAGTGTATTAAGTAGCAGAGGGTCTTGTGTGGGTACCGAATTCTAGAACGCTGTTGACGACAACGATAGACTAAATATATGGAGTTATCGTACGCGTGGAGGTGATGATACGCGCTTCGCACGCCATCTCCAAGCGTTCGGCTGACTCTTCGCTGCCTGCACCCCACATCGCATCCACCAAGGTACTTTTCTGGTCACAGCTGTTCAATTCAGAATTTTCCATCCTACTAAATGGCCAGAAATTATGCACGCGAAGTCCAAGTCCAGCAGAGCAAAGCGTGTAGATCCAGCCAATCGCAACCATGAGTGCCTGCACGTAACAGTCCTGATCTACCAAAGCCCATGCCCCGCAAC
Source organism: Leptosphaerulina australis (assembly GCA_026120165.1). Classification (NCBI taxonomy): domain Eukaryota; kingdom Fungi; phylum Ascomycota; class Dothideomycetes; order Pleosporales; family Didymellaceae; genus Leptosphaerulina; species Leptosphaerulina australis. Next base: position 11,822 of record JALRMI010000419.1, read on the forward strand.
TCTACTGCAAATCTGGTCGCAAAATACGACAGATCGCAGGTATCAGAGCCTGGTGCGCAGCTGTCCACTCAGGTGCGTGTGCTACCCCGAGGCTCGATCACGTCTTGTATCACGATCTTTGCTTGGACAATGAGCACTGATGGCGACAGGTTTCCTCTTTTGGAGTACCGTAGCCGTGGCTTCCGCTGAGGTAATAGAAACTCCGGCAGAACATCCGACCACAAGGATGTGCTCATCGCGCAGTAGAGTTCGCCAGTGGGAATAATATGCCTCATCCGAAGTTTTGGTAGAGTGTGACTTCGTGGTAACGGACGCATCTGTCTGGACGAATGGCTGAAGTATCCGAGGTGCCTGACCAAAGAGCACCCTGCATTTCGACCAATGAAAGATCACAACAAGGCCACTCCACTCGACATCTCACAATCCTGCATAAGGAACTCGAGTATCCCGGGCTTGAGACATTACTGCGTGCAGTATTACATGATTGCTACAGGTCGCAAAGTTTGGTCTAGACCAACACGTTGATCGAAAAAAAAAAGTATCTGCGCGATCAGATAGCAAATGGATCATTGCGGCCTGTCTCAGGCTTGGTGATACGCCAGATTTGGATCGGTGTTGAAGTCGGGTAAAAGGGTCCTGCCTGTAGAGGCTCTGGTATCGGCGGGAAGCCAAGTTGTACAAATCTGAAACCGTTCCGCCCTAATTACCCCACAAGGTCAGCGACAGCTCACAATAATGACGAGGGATGTACCCACTACACGCGTTCAAAAAAGTCTCGAACGTAGCTTCGTTGCGAATTGTCGCCGAGATCAGTATCTCGAGAGCTGGATTTAAGTCAAGAAACTCATTCATTGTGGACACTAGGCGCGGAATGACGGTCTTATCGTAGGTCTGCGTATAGGTTAAGGTCATGCGTCCCTGACAAACAATCATCGTGATGTACTTACGACGTCTGCACCCAGCAGCACATTTGGCTTTTCCATTCCATAGTCTTCTGAGAATGATCTGGCATCGACAGGCCATCCCCATTTGAGAGATGCTGTTCGAACTTGACATCCATCCAGGTTGTCGACATCGAGTCCATTGAGGAACAAGTTGGTTCTGATCGCATCGACAACAGCTTCGTCACCGTCGGTAGCCACAACTGCAGAAGCTCCAAGGTGTTTGGCACAAAGTATGGAGATAACACCGGTGCCTGCACCCAGTTCAAATACTCTCTTTCTCTGTATCATCCTTCGACCATCCTCAGTGGTCAGGTACGACCCCAGCAATAGCGCTGCCTCCCAGGTCCTGAGTCCGGTTGTACCAGACCCTGAGATGACTGATCGAGCTTCGAGAAGTGTAACTGTATGCTCCTCCAAATTGCCATCGCCAGCGGCGTGGAGTGGATACGAGTATGTCACGAAAGCCTTTTGCTGGGCGGAGTCGGCCTCGGATGGTACGTTGGATGTGAGTAACGTTGACATTGCAGACATGAGGTCATCGGAAATCTCCTGCTTGTCAAGAAAGCAAGCGGTCAGCAATTGAAGGTAAAGTGCAACATCTGTATATTGTTGGGTAAATTGGAATATCGTATTTGGACAGTATAGAAGATGGTGTAGAATGCAACAGATCGCAGGGTTTCTCGAAATGAATGACTTGAAGAAACAGGAAACCGTACATCCTCCTCTGGGTCATTGATAGACCGTTCTAGCTTGGAAATGAGAAGCTTCAAGACTCTGAGCTGGTAACGCTCTGGTGGAGGTGATTTGACATTGCTCTCGTCAAACATGTGGAGGAACATCCATGATTGAACCTCAGGATCTTTTAAGACTTGTGCATCAGGCCATCTCAGTTGCGGTGGATCTACCAGCTGAAAGTACTGGCGCTGCAAAATTCGCAGCCGCACCAATTCAGTCGAAGCAATAGTCATATTTGCAACAATTTCGATGCAGGTCGTCTGATAAGTAAGCGAAACGCCACGGTGCGCACAGAGTGTTGTTCTGTGTGGTTGGTGTTGCAGAAGATAAAAGACGCGTGCCGATGTTCAAACTTGAGGCGGCGGATTTTAGCGCCGCCAAGCTCCGCCCTAAGCGAGAACTGAACGCACCTGCCCTCAGAATTTCGTGATCCTGACCATCGACGACAGCCTCCTGCGTTACTAACACAGCCCACCGACAACAGAAGGTTCGAGTTCCGTCAAGTACGTCCCTAACGAACCTCTGCATCGCCGTCGCTATCTTCCTTTGGACACTGACAATTCCGCCTCAGGTCGAAAGTCCAACCTCCAACATGGCCGATTCTCAGGTTACTCTGCGCACGCGCAAGTTCATCCGCAACCCCCTCCTCGGACGTCGCCAGATGGTCGTGTAAGTGCAGAGCGCACCGGATATACAGTTGCGAAGGAAGGCTCTGACATTGCTGTGTAGCGATGTCCTCCACCCCAACCGCGCCAACGTCTCCAAGGACGAGCTCCGTGCTAAGCTCGGTGAGCTCTACAAGGCCAAGAAGGACGATGTCTCCGTCTTTGGCTTCAAGACACACTTCGGTGGTGGCAAGAGCACCGGCTTTGCTCTCATCTACGACTCCGCCGAGGCCATGAAGAAGTTCGAGCCCCGCTACAGGCTCGTCAGATACGGCATGGCCACCAAGGTCGAGAAGGCCTCCAGGCAGCAGCGTACGTTCCAACTAATCACACATAGACTCTCTTGCATCTGGCATAGGATCTGGGAGGTATGGTGAAAGACACATGCTGACGATAGTACAGGCAAGCAGCGCAAGAACAGGATGAAGGAGTTCCGGGGCACAGCCAAGACCAAGGGTGGCGCGAAGAAGGACAAGAAATAAGCGATTTCGCTACGACAATGATCACGACGAAGGTCATGGTTGGGGTGGAGTGGCGATTCTTCTGGAACTGGTTCACCTGGTTCTTTATCATGGTGGACATGGAGTTGCAGCAGGCATCGGCATCGTGTACAGCAACTACGAACGCCTGAAAATTACTTGCGGACGGGAACGGCACCACGGATGGCGTTTGAGATTCCTTGTCTGCTAACCATCAATGCATATCATGGATCTTTCGATTTTCCAAAATAACACCACCAATCCACACTTCCTCCTTCCGCCCCCAGTAACCCTCTTATCTTATTAATCAGTCCTTACATCTTGTTTGTCTCTCATACTGTCATTAACAAAATCGCACATCAGGGTCGAGCATAGATATGTGCTTAGTGACAATCCAGTTTTTCGGTAACTAGGTTGGTCTCTATAAAGCTATTGTCATCATACTTGGCACCCTACTTGTGTGCTTTTTAATATTTGAACTAGTAGTTGGACACCTTGATCAGTACAGGAATGGTTGACCAAGTCTTGCTTTCAGGCAACAACGCTTTATGCCAGCCTGCTAAGGGTTTCAGCGTATGCGGTCCCTGCAATCATCGCGCCTTTTAATAACCTGTAGATGACTTATTCAACTCACATAGACTATACACCAAGCGCATAGAAGAGCTGTGACTCGGCTTTGATTCACACTATCAACCTACGTGCAGGCTGATTTCGACATTAGTAGAGTCAGTACAGATACGAACAGTTAGCATGCGGATTATGCGTCTGAGTCAATATGACTAAATCTTTCGAATTGTTCTTCGTGGTGTATACTGACAATTTGGTATTTTTTTCCCCACATGTAGCGGCAGATTCGCTTAGTAAGACATCTTGGCGATGAGCCTCGAGACTCAAGCACAAGAGATATTCTAAGCCAACATCTCCAAGGGCGCACTTGTCCTCTCGACCTGTATCTCTTTACCCTCGATCACTTGAGAGCTAAAGCACGATTCACCATGCCGTCCTCTGTGCCGGTCCACGCGCCGCCGCCGCAGATGCCAGGTTTCCTGTTGTCTAACGAAGACGCGAGAGGGCTCAAGGAAGATGTCGCAGCGCTTCTCGAGCGCGACAGCACGCGTTTTCCCGGCGCGCAGCCAGTGTCTTTTGGCCGCGAACATTTGAACGAACTTCAACAACGCGAATACTTCATGTGCGAGAAGACTGACGGACTTAGGGTGTTGCTCTTCTTGCACTGGTTCGCCAACGACGAGGGCATACACCCACTTACCTTTCTCATCGACCGCAAGAACAACTACTATAACATTGAACCCGCAATACGAGTTCCATACTGGCAGGATCCAGCCGACCGAACGAAGTTCCTCTTTGGCACTATACTCGATGGGGAGCTTGTACACGATCAGTATCCCGGAGAATCGTCACCCCGCCTAATATATTACGTCTTCGATGCTCTAGCCGTGGACAGTGCGAACCTTACAAGCAAAGGAATGGACAAGCGTCTGGGTCGCATGCGTGAACATGTCCTCAAGCCCTACAACAAATGGCTTGATCAAGACCCCTCCCTCAACGTCCCTCATATGCAACCGTTCCGTATAAAGGAGAAGGTTATGCATCAATCATACCATCTCCAACACATATTTAATAACATTCTTCCCACGTTGAAGCACGGCAATGATGGCCTGATCTTCACTTGCAAAGACACGCGCTATCAGTTCGGCACAGATCAGCACATCCTGAAGTGGAAGCCTCCACATGAGAACACTATAGATTTCAAACTACGCTTGGGTGACTTTCCCCTCATCGATCCTGAAGATGGCGAAGAGGGCCTTATTCCAGACTACGACGCCCTCCCCGCTCCAGTCCAACTGCTGGTGCAACACAATAACAACGACTATCGACCCTTCGCCGTACTAACTCTCACCCCTGCCGAATGGAATACTCTAAAGTCTCTCAACCAACGGCTCGACGGCCGAATCATAGAATGCTACCGTTCACCCGCTGGGCAATGGAAGTACAAGGCTGAAGCCGATGGTACACCGCGCTGGCGTGACGACAAGAAAGATGCGAATCACATCAGCACCGTCAATAGCGTGTTAGCTAGCATTGAGAACCCTGTCACTGAGATGGACTTATTAGGCTATGAACAGAAGATCAAGGAGGCAGTGTACCGCATTCAGGGCAGACAATTGCCACCGCAGAGCGGCGAAGATGAGAGAGAGACAAAGAAGAGGAAGCTGAATGAGGCAAATGGCCAGCATTAGGGTGATGGTGAGTTTGACACGGTTGCGGAAAAGTGGTTTGTGAGGACTCGAAGATACCTTCAGGGAAAGAATTTAGAACCCTCCAACGGCACATTGGAAGCTCATCGCTAAGCATCTCCCGAAGATTACAAGCACAAACACTCGAAAATGTTGCAAGATTAAATGTCTGAGACTTCAGATAAGAAATAGGCAATAAGGTGAACGGTAATGCTGTCGCTGCTTTGCTATTACAGATTCTGAGTCCGATTCATTGGATTTTACACACTGGAAGGACAACTGCGATAGGAATGTTGTACGGGGTCGTAAGTGAGATTACGTCAGAAGCATGGTCCCTCAGTATCGCTCGCCAGAGGGTTACTTCACCGCCAAAAAGCGCAAGCTCATAGATTGTTACTTGTAAGTGCTTTGAGTACCTCTCGAAGAAGTGCAGCTTGGGTGCTATTGTTTGATCGTAGGCGTTTGAGAATGAATAAAGGCGTTTTCGCTTTTCAATTGTAAGGTATGATACCCATTGTCGTAAATAGATCATCTGACGCGCAAATAAAAGGTCGTCGTTCTACTTGAATTCCCTGATCTGAACACTCTCTGGTTGCTTGTGGACTCTATATGTTTTTCATTTGACTGTTGGTAGAACTCAAGGTTGATAACGTGTTCTGTATCTCGTTGTAGCTAAAATTGTAACGACAGCAAGCCCAGTGCAAGACACATTGGTCGTGTTCTGATTTATCCTACCTCAGCAATATCCTCTCGTCTCCTACATCCCAGTTTGATCTTGGTTTCTTCTTTAGCTCCTTCAGTGAATTTTCCAGAAATCGTTTCAAATACAAGGTTATGATTACAACATTAGAGAGAAAGGCATATTGAAGGGAGGACTATAGTATCCATAAAATGAGTGGATAGTATGGCATTCTCTACGCTGCTGGTCGGTCTGAAGTGCAAAGGCTTTAGAGAAAGCCAGACTGTAGTGCATAGCACTTTTAAAACAGCTTTAAGAGGCAGACGAAGATGAGAGCATAGTATGTCACACACTTGCTGCTGTGAGAACATGTCAGTTTCTCGATTTGAATGTTGCCCAATGCATTGAGCATGCCTGGGTGCGAGGTCAACGGCAAGGTTTGAATTGCACTCTATATTGAGATTAATCTGAATAGGCACAGTGGAAGCTGGGCATCAGGAATGAAGTGATCCGAAATTATATTATCAAACATCTCTACCACCTCTCTGTGAACGAAGATCTACTCTTAGGAGGTGTTTGCCATATTGTTGTGTGGTACCTAACGTGATATTGGCCCAGTAGCAACCTATCCGCAGTTGGACGTGTAGCGCGTGTAGATGCCTTGACTTGACACATTGGTAATACCACATCAACCACTGTTCTGCCTGAAGTCATTTTCCTCAACACTCTATACAATACCTCAATCCCAATAAAATTATTTGGAGAGCTCAAAAGAGCTTTCGCAACCTATCCACCCCTTAGTTCTTCTGACTGACAGGTCATGTTCGCGTTGTTGTATTCTGTATAAGTGGTGTTATCTTTGGGGCCATAGGCAGCTAGCTCCTCTGCATTTGCTGCGATATCGACCCGTAGGACAGTAATGGCAGGAAGATATTGAGCAACCTATTAGACTAAAAAGTGTGTAGAGTAATCTTGAAGAGGAATTTAGGGCTTAACCTCTTTGTACTGTATGAGTGCGTGAACGGATATGACAGGTCTTACCAGGATTAATATACTAGATCTCATAATACGTATCTTGAGGTTCTCCGAAAAGCTACATATTCGGTTTGAATCAGATTTATTGTTTGTTTGTGTCGGTACATATGCATGTGTTACATTCACTCTTCCTCGCGCAAGTGAGCTAGTCCCCTTGGGCCTAGCGACACCTTGGCGGTAGCACACAGTATATAAGTAAAATAGGTATCTTCACCCCTAGACATAGCTATCAAGACACCAAGAATCAGATCTCTATCACCCGTACATGTACGTAGTCCTTCCAACAGTTTGCTTCTTTCTTCGCTTCTACCCCTTTTCCCCTTGACCAACCCTCACAGCGCCGCACTACTCAAAAGTCTGCCGGACAAACCCTGCGATGGGCCAGGCCAAAAGGAAAGCTACGCGATCTTTCAACGAGTGGCAAGAGTTTCTTCCGTCAACCGACATCATCGCCTTCTCAGACGGGTCTAAAAGTACACCAAAGGCATCCGGACAGTCACCTATAGCTATACTATCTACAAAGGCCGGGTAAAATTTGCTAGCGGAAGCGAAATCTTACACGAAAAACCCCATATTTTTGGCGCTGATGCGGTTGGCACGTAGAAAGGTCTTCAACATGTCCTCCGGCTAACCTCAAGCATTTCTTTCCGCAGGATCTGGATGTGCATTGATAGCATCTCAGTTATTTGGTACCTGCAAGGCACTGTCCCGGCCTCACCTCAGTGGGCATTTCTACGGTGTCACAAGGTCATGGAAGCTTTCAACATACAGGTTCGACGGTCACCCGACCACACGGAAGTCGTGGGTAATGAGGAGGTGGTCCGCCTTGCAGCTGCCGCAATGGAGAGTCTGAACCCCCTACAGGCCTGTCAACCAACCTACAGTGTCTGGAGTACATTCCATAGCTTAAAGACTGCTAGTACAAGCTAGGTAAGACTGGCGGGAAATGAAGAAAACTAGGCTTTCCGTCTGATACAGCCAGAGGGGCCTCCTGTATACACAACCACTACACCTTTAGAGCTTTAACCCCCACTCCCAATACTTGCACGTCTGCTGGCGACCAGATGGGGACATGAAAGCTTTGCTTGGTACCACAAAAAGCTCAAACATGACAACAAGAACGTAGAGTGCTCCCATGGCCACATGAAACCTCTAGAACACATTGTCTACTGCAAACCCATTGCCGCTACCATGTTTCGTGGATGATCCCAAAGACCAATAGCCCCTCTCAAGTATCACAGAAGAGGGCAGGGGTTACTTGGCTGGCTTGCTCGGCTAACCCTGAGATTTTGAGGCTTTCCTCGAACCCACCACTACAAGCTACAGATCCTTCGTGTAACGCTAAGTTGATTACTTAGGGCGTGGGTGGCATGTCACTGTCACTAGGTGTCTGGAGATTGACACCAATCCGAAGCATCAGGCTGCAGCCGGGATATCTGCTTTTAGGGTTTCATAATTCCATATCTAGGAGTAGAGAAATATGCCATTTGCGGATCGTTCCTAGGCTGATATCCTCACACAGTTCGCTCCGTTGGCTCTTCGAAATGGGCAAACTTCGTTGCGAAGTCCGTAGTTCGGTCGAAGTTCGCAGCGGAGTTCGGTGATACCCACAAATTACTGCATACAGCCAGCTCTTGACGTGGTGGTGATGTCCTGCGTGTACTACGAAGTTACAGCATCCGGTAAATTCTGTATGTAAGCTTGTAGCTTGAGCGAATCGCTCTCTACAACGCCACGGCGCAGCCAGATCTTTTGCAGCTGTAAAGCCTCGATAGTATCGCTGCTGAGGGAGTTACGATCACATGTTATAGTTCTCCGCGCGCCGCTGAAGGCACGCTCGCACTCACAGCTCGTAGCTGGTATTGTAAGATAGTCGCATGCCATCTTGAAGATAACAGGATATTTTCCGCGACCAACCTCGAGCCATCATTTCCAGAGATCGTCAAGTAGCTTTTGATCGGCATAACTTGCACTTGCTAAATCTACCCGCAGATCGTCAAAATACTCGTCAAGTTGTGATACTCGCTTCTGCCGCTTATAGGTTCGCGCTCCGGTGAGTAGGTCCATGTTGATTTCGAAGGTGGCGTCAAAAAGGGAGCTCTCACTGCTATTTGTCTCTTGATGCCACGTCGGCGGTGGTAATGGAGGTTCGTTAATCTCGTGTTCAATTCCAAGATCAATGTACTGCCTGAAGACGCTGCATATCGATGCCTCAGCTTTTCGGTGCCATGCTGGATAATCTTTCCAATGGGACTTGAACCAGAGCATGCGCTGCCGCGGATGAAGCGCAGTGGCAATTGTATAAGGACTCGGTGTCGGCTCAAGAACAAGACGGTCGAAGTAGGTGCTCAGTTTTTCTAGGCCGAAGGCAACTGCAGACTTGAAATACTTGCTTGATTGAATGTGCTTGCTCGCTTCGCTATAATGGCTCCATAGAGCTTGTAGGTTGAACAGAGTTTGCCACAGAGAGCCGAACCCAGAAACGCCGTTGCTGCCCTCGAGACGACGCGTCATCTGGAACGGTGCCTCAAGAAAGTCAACGAGCTCCTGCACCTCGTCCCACTCCTCCTCAGTAAGGATGTCCGTAAGGGGGTTATAGGCGGCTTCGGCTTTGGTCTCATGTTCAGTGCTCTCATCGGAGTTTGTCAGGCAGCTTCTGTACTATACCGGATTAGGCCTTAGCGCATAGTATATAGTTCGAGCAGCTTCCATCTCACACGATTCTGCACTCCTTTTTCCCATTGACAGAGTTAGCGCTGAGTTTTTGAGTGCGCAGCCTCCGAATGAAGCGCTGAATCGACTCTCGAAGCTCAAGGCAGCGTAGCATCATCTGGTATACTGAGTTCCATCGGACACCACCGTCCTGACGAAGCTTAAGGGTGCAGTGCTTAAATATAGTGTCCTCGCGGCCGATCTCTTTCTGGGTTTTGAGAAGAAGCTGGCGATGCTTGTGGGACACGCACACAGCGTTCACGAAGTTGTGAAATTTCCCAACTACTCCGTGACGTCGGAATAGTTCGAACTGCTCAATAGGAGCGGCTTTAGGAAGCTCTTCTTCAAGTTTGCTTACTCCAGAGCGGTAAATGGTGGTTTTGACGACAAGGTTGACAATGCGTCCTGCACAACAGATACGGTGTTCAGGACCAAAGTTGATCTGAGGCGAGATGTTCAGACCTTCTATAAACGTGCTGTCATTGCTAGTAGCGTTATCGTCCACAAAGCATTGCAGTTTATGCTCGGAATTGTACCCCTGGGCAACCTCAAGGACAAATTTAGCTTGAGCGGCTCCGGTATGGTCTCCTAGAAGGTCACGAAAGGCAATAAGAACGTCGTGCCGCTTATATGAGACATCTGTAATTATAGGTTAGCCTTGGTGTTAGTACCTTAGTGTTCTTATAACTGCACACTGAGCCTATCGAAGAAGATGCTGAAACGACCAGGAGCAGATCTTAAGCCAAAAAAGCTTGTTGATAGCTTCTCGCAAGTCCTTACCTACAAAATGAGCAACGACTCCAAGGAAGCTTAGATAGTTGCTTGAGGTCCAAACATCGACACTTATACTGATTTTGCTCGCCATGCTGGCTATAAGCCTATGTAGTACTCCCTTTCGCTCGTCCATCATCTTGTGCACGTATTCTGACAATGTAGTGCCTGAAGACGGCAGCGCGCGTAGCAAATCAGTGCGATTCCATGTCAGTAAGCCTCTGGTTACTGGTGATGTAGCATTCAGAAAGCTCATATCTAACAGTGTTACCCAATCTACCGTCGCATTCTGGAAAGACTCCTCCTGCCACGGCGTGTGAGCAACAATTGATCTAGAACCGGCAGATACTTCTCAAGGTGAGCGGAACGCCGCTGGCTACGCAGAGTTTGGCATCAAGTCAGTGTCAGGCTCTATCTTATGAAGCTTCCTCAGGTGCTCATTCATATGGTGATAGCTGTCTACATTCTTAGCATTGCCCTTGCTACGGCTTAGGTGGCAAAGTCTGCAAAGCCAGAGTTTCGAATGTGAGCCATTCTTCTCGAGGTAAGCAAGCTCAACACCATATCGCCATATCTTTGCCAGCTTTCTACCACCTCGTAGCTGACTTCGGTGACGAACTGCAAACCTAAGCCGAGCCGGTTCAAGCCGTTCATCTTTCCGGTATATGTAGCCAAAATCGACCTCAAACTGCTGTCCTTGAACAATTTCACTATTGTTGATAGGATAGTCTTGCGACAGGTTGACGTGATTTCGAGACGATCTGCAAGAAGATGCTTGGGATGAGTTTTGGGATGATTTTAGAGATAGCCGAGTGTTTTGTGAGCCCTGTGTGAAGCTGCTGGAAGGTGACAGTGCGACATGCGCATGCTCAAGCTGTCGAGACGCTGAGGCATGATATACAGACGGAGGGCGGGTATCAGATTATGACTGAAATGGCCAAGCAGAGTCCATACTGAAGGTTATCGTCGGAGAAACTAAATAGAAAATCTCGCTGAGTTTGAAGAATATGAACTGAGTTGCGTAAAAAGTCTAATATGTGGTGCTTTACCAAGCTGTAATGGCGGTGCGTCACACCAAAGTATCGGGCAGAAGGATTGATGCGCAGTGAGTAAAGATGGGGGAGATTGTCTGTCGTGTTTCTACTAATCGAGCCAATAGAGCAATGTATACTCATGACAAGCCATTTGATCGAGGTGAAAGCGATGTTATTTGATACGATCGTCTTTCCTAAGTTTGTTCAGTGACCTTTCATCGGACACAATCGCAACAAACATGGCATGGAAACAGTTTGCTAGAAACCCAAACGAACCTCCGTAGTTCGATCGCTAGAATCCACTCCGTTCGGCCAACTTTTTCTGCTACTCCGCCTACGCTCCGGCCCAACTCTACAGTACGTTCGTTCGTCTAGTTTGATTTGATTTTGATTTATATTTAACGTCCTATCTGAGTCCTAGACTATTGAAGACGAGAAACGCAAATTGCATCTCTGGTAATAAGGGGGGTGATGTCAAATGAGGG
>JALRMI010000041.1:0-118270 GCA_026120165.1 Leptosphaerulina australis
TGCATTGTACCACGAATCTCCTACGTAGCAAGGGCTAGCAGCGACGTCGAAGTCCTCTACTAGCTTGCCAGTTGTAGGTTCAGATTCTCGGGTTCTTCTCAATTTTGGTCGTGGCCGGATCTTTATGCACCGCAGCGTTATCTCATGCTCGATCCGCGCGATGCCCAATCCGGCCAAGAAGTGACACGTCTTATCGTACTGTTATCATAGTACAATTTGCAATTGTACCAACAACTACAGCAACGAAACAATCAGCCAATTCATCAAGAAACCCACTTCACTAAGTTTTGAGCATCTGAATTTAATAACACCATACACTTTGTATAGCCATGCTTCTTTCGACTACACTACAATTAACTCGGTCCACCATCTTCTGCCTACTCACTTACTCACGTGACAAATACAGCTCTAATACCTCTCTGCCTAGACCATCATGTATTTCAGCTATAGACGACCGGGTTAAAATAAGCGTCCAAGAAGGCTGGAATTGAATTATATCTCCAATATACCGCGTATCGACCTAGACCGAATGCGAGGGTCGCCCTGACTTGTCAAAAGCCGATATACCCTACGAACCATCCAACGGGGTTATATAACCCGAATTATCCCAGATTGACCAGGTTGAAACAACCCGTCGAATCAGGTTGATTCAGCCTATGTAGGGGGCACACTTACCCATCAGATTTATAGGGTTGTTCCACCCCATTTCAACGGGTTGTTTTCACGTGACCATTTCAAATATTTTTTGAGCCCACATTGCGAAGTCTCCTTCACTACACGAATCACGGCCAACATACAGACATGGCTGTATCGGAAAGTTCGCAAATGGGTAAACTTTAGTTAAATCGCCTGAATCTTCACTTGAATCAAACATGGTGTTGATGCTCATGGCGTGAGAAGGGAAGAGTGAATTGCCAAGAGTACAAGGTACTTCACCAGCATCACAATTTAATCTTATTTTGATCTTATCTCATCCCGATAGTTCCGAAGAATCAGCAGATCTTCGGTCATATTGAGGGGGTTGATTCAACCCGATCTTACAAGTATCGGGTTGATCTAAACCGTTTGTGGTTCATAGGGGTGAGACCGACATCACGAGGACCTGTCAATCCTTTCCCAGACATTTTCTCCTAAGAGAAACATATTGTTTGCGAGGAGCATGTTGCTCAGCTGACACCATCGAGCTGACTTACCAACCCAGTAGGCGGGAATCGCCAAGTCTTCAAGCGAATCGTTTACCGTTGGAGACTAATGAGTTCTCCAGAACGGTAATTTTAAACTCAAAAGCTGCACCGATATTCTTACCAACCAACTGTTGTGAAAAAAAATCAGATCATGCGATCTCCTCCTGTTTGAGTTTGACCTCGTCTTGGCTGCTCTGAGCGAAGGTAGTAGCCCCGGCACATTAACCACCAGGCTAGGCGGTTATGACAAGGCCTAATTCGTGCTCGTGGCCCCAGCCGCAGCTGAAGATCCTAATTTCAAATGCATAGCTGAAGCATTGACGTTACGATTCCACCGTTCTCAGCGATGAAAAGAAACTTAGGTTCTTTGCTGCGGCACAGCGTTCATTATATATCCTCCTAGAAGGTTTATGACAATGACAATCCATCTTTTCGCTAAATCCTTTGCATTGCCTCGATCTTGCTAAGCCTGTCATGGTGTCCAATATGGTCCCTAAGTACGAGGTCAAGCTCATCATGGAACCTTCAGCGGTCCTTGGGCCCGATAATACGCTTAAGGATGAGGCCCTATCGGCTTTCAGGATTCTCACAAGTGATATAAAGATGAACATCCAGTTTCTCGATACAAATACTCAGGCTCTCAATATTGAGGGCTGGAGTCTCCGTGTCCGCAAGACTGAAGACGAGAGCGAGTTCGAGCTGACGTACAAGAAGCGTTATCCAATAAGTAACGGATGTGGAGAAAACATCGACGCCACCCTCACAAGGGCTAGGTACGACGGCTTCGACTTGACCGCTTCTTTCAAGGCCCAAGTGGAAATTGGGTATGAGAGATGGACCCTTTCCATTAGCAAAGACAAGCCTCACCATGACCCGCATTCCCACGGTATGGGCCTTCCCGACGAGGCCGACTCGCGCAAGGCACTCATTGATGAAGCTCCTGGGAAGTTTAAAAATTGGTCGGAGGAGAATTGGGGCATTGATAGGCTTGCTGAATCCAGAATCTATGGGCCAATCTATGCGAAGCGCTCGGTAGGCACATGGGAAGGCATGACGCTATATATTGAAGTGTGGCCGATGAAAAGATCCAAAGATAGTTCGGAGATGGAAAATGTCGTCGAGGCGTCGTTTAAAACGCTAGACCATACCACAGCATTGAATGGACGTAAAACGCTCATAGAGTTTCTGCGGACCAAGGGATGGTTAGTCCCCCAGGATTTCTCCAAGACATCACGTGTTATGGAGCGCTATTAAATACTTGTTGTGTGTGTGCTTCGGGGGATGTCAGGGAGGACCCTCATTTTGGTTAAAGAGTTTCAATGTCTTTACCGGTATGCCCAGCCGTGAAATGGGAAGGTATGTTGGACGCTGTCAATAGACTTCCTGTAGTCTACGGTGGCGCAATAGCACGGGTTGAGATGAAAGTGAAGGATGTATGGATCAAAGAGAGCAGATTGTATTGTTCTGTACTGCGAATATCCTACGTAGCAAGGGCTAGCAGTGATGTCTAGGTCGTCTACTAGCTTGCCAGTTGTAGTTTCAGATTCTTGAATTCATCCTCTCAATGTTGGAGGAGGTTGTATATTTATACAATGTGGGATACCCGTTTGCTCGATCTGCGCGATACCCAATCTAGCCACAAAGTGGAGGTGTCGCTTTGTGTCGTATTAGTGGAACCAACAGCATACGAGTCAGTTTATATTCTTGAAACTCAACGAGACCCACTTTTGAGTTTTCCGGACGATAGCTTTCAATATGGACAATGCTTAACGGTCTCAGTTATTATTTTGTACCGGCTTCCCATCTGTATATCGTGCCTCAGCGTCTCGACAGCTTGAGCATGCACGCGTCACGTTGTCACCTTCCAGTAGCTTCACAAAAAACTCACAGAACCCTTGGCTATCTCGGACGTTATTCCAAAGATCATCTCAGGCATTGTCTCGTAGATTTTCTCGAGATCACGTCAGCCTGTCGCAAGATTGTCCTATCGACAATAAGAAGATTGTTCAAGGACAGCAGTTTGAGGTCAATTTTGGCTACGCATAACGGAAAGATAAACGGCTCGAACCGGCTCGGCTTGGGCTGGTAGCCTTTCGGCAGCGTACTATATGGCCAGATGTTGGAGGGTTCTTGTATTAGTACGGGTGGCAGAGATCTGTATTCTGGTAACATGATAGCTATATAGAGAGACGAAGGTACAGGTCTCATTCGTATAACATGTGCTACCGCCAAGGTATCTAGACTCAAGTGGACTAGCGCACTCGTGAAGGAAGAATGAATGTAACACATATGTTTATACCAATATCAAGAACATTTCAGTGGCGCTACACTGAGTCGTCATGTCCCGATCTCATCACGAGGAAGTGTGATGGGACTGCGTGTGGCAGACGAGGCTTCACTGATTGTACCATTTACTTGTGTAACCACTAGCTTCGTGGGATGTCTCTAAATACCCGGAGTTATGGTCCTTGTTGAATGGACTCTGTCAGCTAGCTGATCATGGTGTGAGCAAGACCAAGCGAGTGAAGAGCTGAGCTTTGCACGGTGTACACAGCGAGCGGGAGAGGTAGAGTGGGCAAGAAACTGTCGTTGATTGCTAACATTCTATGTACGGGGAGAAAGGGTTCATATACATGGTGTCAGATATGAGAATGGACAGACATGAAGGAAGCAGAAGGTTGTTGTATTGAGTGAGCTGTGTAGAGCGATTTATATACACAACCTGAGAGTAAACACGTGACAATACGTCATGCGAAACACAATTCACTGTGTACCTTGTGAATTGAGGTGCCAATCTGACACATGGGTACGCAGACGGTTGCGATCACTTGGCATAGCCACGTGATATCAACACAATGTATGGTCAGTAAACCGTACTGCGAATGCTGTACGGACAGTCCTTACACTTTAGGCCGTGAAAAGTTGCACTACTTTTTCTGGGGTTGACGGGCTGCGTGCATTATTATTCCCAAGCCTGTCGGTCCCTTCATTACTGTTTATGTTTTTGACCTAGAGCTCATATTACTTTGACATTGTAGACTTTCACGGCTCTGTGACATGCTAGAAAAAGCCAACGTAACGATTAAGATGCGTTGATCACCCCATAGGCACCAGATAACACATGGAAATGTGTCTCGTCCGTGTTTAAGGGCGTTTGAGGGTCTATTGTAGGCCTCTCTATGGTGGAGGATCAGGCCTGAAAGGATGCAGACCAGAGAATGCAACAATAAACGGAACACATATCGGTCTCGATGAATATCCAGACAGAAATTAGTTTCATATTCTAAGAAGAATGGGCAATAACGATTAGCCATGTTAGTGACGAAGCCATTTTTACGAATGCCAAAGACGGAAATGCATGTAGTTACATACTCAAACCAGGACCTCGACGGATGGTCGATGATACGGGGGTACTAGTTTTCAAAGTCCTTTAGCCGTGTGTGCAATGCAGGTAGAGTAATGTTTTATTTATTGTTAACAATGCAAGTCATCTGAAGGCAGCCTCGCTGTACGAGCTTGTCAAGTTCCCACCACATTATACGAAAAGAAAAAATAGCACATGTAGTGGGGATTATCTGAAAAAGCATTCGTTATGATTAGATTCAATTCGTTTTCCCACATCTGCAACAACCCACTCAGCTGTGCGAATACAGTTGACAAGTGGTCTATTTGGAAAAGCTGATGTATGAATTGACGCCGAGTCATCGCTGTATTGCTACCGCCTTACACCTCAACTTTCCGTCCTTCTAGTTCAATTATAAGTTGTCTTATTGGTCTGTTCAACCAAAGAAGCTGAGGATTCAATTAAGAGCATATACAATGAATTGCTCAACGATGGAGATTAGGCGTCGAAATAACCCAAATGGGAATTTCTATCCTAAAGCAGTCGTAGTATCGAAACCTCATCATAAGGCACTCCATTCTATCTCAATACTACCACAATACGGCCTGTTGGGTGGATTGATGCAGTAAATCTGCACAACTAAGCTCCATTTACGCAGATTTTCTGCAGCTTTAGGATACGCACAAGCCTGCTACTGCTCACACAGCATCAAATCAGATGACGACAAACAAACAGAAGATGTGGAGGGCTAGTCTGATAACGGGTTAAAAGAGCTAGTGTGGACCTCTGATCAGCACAAGAAAGGCGCTACAGCTGTACAATACTGGGTGGCGTTGAAGCCAGAGTACCTATACCTTTCACGGTCGACAGTTGACGTGTTGAATCTATCTGTTCCCAGAGCTGGTTGTGAATGAGTTTTCCCAGAAATCAAGGATTTACTGGAGCCAAAAAGGGTTAAAGAAGGTGCGCAGTTACTGGCCGCCTTGGTGTGTGCTTGCGACAATGGACTTGTGTTGGGTTTGTAACACCGAGTGTGACTATTGCAGCAACATACTCTGACGTCAAGTCCATTGAGAAGTTCAAAATAAGTATGTAGAAGGAGCCACCTGCAAGAGTGCTGTGAAAACTCCATTCCGGCTGCTCCAATTTTCATCAATCGATAATCACCTTTGCAGCCTTATCGATTCGTCAATCAATTGGCAACGCTAAAGAATAAGCCATTTAATCAATATTATAGACTCAATATTGATTGTTGGCATCTCTACCCGGCAGGAAATCGGCGTGACCTGCATAATGTTTTCCGGATGCCTGTGATGCAGAGGCGCATTCTCTTTCCGACGTGTGCACAAAAACTTTGAGAATGGACAGATCAAAGAAACTCGCAGAAAACTACACTATAATCATCAGCTGCTTTGGTACCTAGGATCTTGTCCAAAGTGATCTAGATGTGACTCAATAGCCAAGTAAATACAGTTTAGGCGCCGTATTGGATACAGAAGACAATTGATTTGAAGTATAATAATTATAATAATGCCAAGGTATTCATAAGTCAAACAGAAGGTTCGATGGTGTAGTTGGTTATCACGTCAGTCTAACACTCCAGTTGGTTCACTGAAGGTCTCCAGTTCAAGTCTGGGTCGAATCATTATTTTTGCGTTGCCCAATCGTTTTGAGATTTTGCCTCGCCATTTGAAGCCATAATGTTCTTTGAACCGTATATGGGTTCTTCGTGTTTGTCAGGCGCGTATGTTGACTGTCATGGTCATGAAATTATGCCGCACTCATTAGTACAGAATGCGATATCACCTTATACTTTCGTAGGTATGTTGCATCATCTTGGATCACATTATATTACTGCAAACGTTGCTTTACTGAAGCTCAACCCTTTTGCCGTTATTAAGTAACTTGACCCTAAATAGAGCAAACGGTCTAACCCTTCTGTCTGTGCCGGGGAAGAAACTCTTACTGAATGCCAACTGGTTGTCAGTGAAGTACAAATATCCATCACTTGCAACAGACACTGCTTTCCGTTAACCCTCTCCTCAAAATTGTGTACGGTCTTGTAGAACTTACTAGTATCAATCCAGCTAATTCTGGGATCTCTGACTAGAGTCGAGACAGTCCCATTGGCAGGGTTGAAAAATATCAACTGATTTTGTTCCATGCTCCCTGCGTAAATGAACCCATTGGAATCAGTCTCAAATCCATCACTCACACCGCGCTGTCCGTGGTTCTGTACAGCTCCCTGCGCCAATAATTCAGAGCTTTCGCTTCGGTCACGAAGGCGCTTGGTAGGAACAGAATATAGTTGCCTTCCGCCCACCGGCCCAAAGTACAAATCCTCGCCATCAGCAGACAGCGCAATACCATCACTGCCCAGAGGAACAGTGGTGAGCGGCATACCAGGTCCAGGGATATAGTACAATGGCTGTCCCCACACAAATGGCACGAATCCACGCTCAGCACTTACTTCCGGGATGTTGTTTAGATGCCGCCAGCTCTCTCCAGTGCCAAGGTCGACAATAATAATTCCATTGCGGCCTTCGGACGATGAGTCGGTGATATACGCTACCCCTTTTCCGGAGTTGGTAAGAGACGCGCGAAGATCGAAGCGCACATCATTGACGTACGAGTCGGGGAAGGCGACTGTAGGTGGGAATACGATGGTTTGTATCACACTATCAGTGGTTATATTGACACAAATTAGTTTCGTGCCCCCTGGGGAAGCATTGAGGAGCGTTCCATCGGCAGTTTGTACACGGCCCGTGTCGAGGATCCAGAGACGATCAAGAGGATCGAGAACGACGGATTGTACGCCGATGAGGTAGTTCTGGTAGTTTGCACTGGTGGGCGGGTTCGTAGTATAGTTGATCGCACCACCAGGCGGGTTGTTGATTTGGGCGTTTGGGTAGGGAGTTTCGGTATTATTAGAGTTTAGCTCTGCTACGGCATAGCGAGTTACATTACCAGTATTGGTGTTGTTGCTATCGAGGCCTGCTGGATAGTTGGAGAACTTGCGACCGGAACGAGAAACGGTGATGCCTGACCATGATGTTAGGAAATGTGTTTATGGCCAAGGTGATGTAGTGTACCAGTTGGCCACTGATCGTAATACAGATGGACAATCTCGAGAGGACCACCCAAAGCTCCAGGATCAGAGATCAGCTGTGCGTTCGACAGCGCTGGAAGTAATGCGCTCGCTGCGAAAAGTACTATTGATAGCATTTTGGACTTGTTGGAGGCGTTACGAGCAATCTCCCGGCCATGTAGCCTGTTCTTATGACCATTGCACTTTTAAAGTATTTTGTTACTATGACCTCAATGGGTTTTATATCTTGTTCATCGTGATACCAATAATACGGCTACCGTGAATCTTCACGTCATGTTCATGTAACCGGCAACTAGCGTACAAGGATAGCGGTGAGGAATCTACCCACTCCATCTCTTGTTCTAGTATCGATCTCCAACACGGCTGGAAGCTACGCCCTCATTACCAGAGCAGTTACTGCTTTTCTCGTCTTATATGGCCGAGGACTCACACAGAATTAAAGCAGTCGATCGATCAAGAATAAAGTTGGGCTCAACCTCCACGATCACGGCTAAACTCTCCTGCTTGGGATCGTGTCTTAGGTACGAGCCGCGGCAGGATGCGGGTACAGCAGCTTGTTTCAAGCGAGCACATCATTGGCGATTATTGAAAAAACCATCATAGTTGCTCTGTTCCTGGATAGTTCCAAAGCGGTCCATCCAATGCAATCACTTACTTACAATATATCTACACAAGCCTTAGACAACATGTTTATGTCTTCCCGAACACAAAGACACCTTTCCCTTCCCGGTAGCCTTCGAGCGTGTCTTTGACCTTTGCAATCAGCTCATCGCCCTTGGTTTCATAATCCCACTTGATCAAATCGAACGGTGTATCCTTAAACTCCCCCTTCCTCGTCATATCTAGCACATCATTGACCGTCTGAATCTTGGCTTCTGGATTCTTCTCCGCCCACATGCTCACCCAAAAGCCGTGGAAATGGATATCTTTGAAGATGAGCATAGAAGCAGGAATAGTAAGCGGTTGCTTCGACATGGCGCCATATGTAACAAAGTGTGCAGAAGAGGAAAGCAATTTCGCCATTGCGGTCGCAGCTTTGCCATTTACACAGTTCAAAGCAAGGCGTATCTTCTCACGGCCGCCATTTGTCCATTCTTTCGCTTGGTCGCGGATGCCCTGCGCCTGAAGTTCAGCATCCGTGATGACAATGTCTGCTCCAAGCCCTTTCAAGTCATTCTTCAGCTTGTCCTCTGAAGCTTTATCATCACGCGAACGGATAATGTTGATGCTCTTAAGTCCCCATTTCTTTCCTAATTGGATGGCTGCGCGGCCGACACCTGAGTTGGCGCCATTCTGGATGAACCATTCGCCAGGCTTGAGTGTGGTGAAGTTGGTGATCATGCGATAGGCGGTGCAGGGATTAATGCTAACGGTACCAGCCTGTATGGCTGTGATACCCTCTCGCATAGAATCGTCTAGCTTGACGACTTGGTCTGCAGTTGCTGAAGCATGTGTCCTCCATGTGCCGAACCCTGGACCCTTCATGAAGACCCAATCACCCTTCTTGTAACCTTCATTTTTAACCTTGTCACCAAGCGCGATGATCTCAGCCACTCCCTCATTTCCGGCAACTGCAATGGGGTTGGGCGTGCCAAGGCTTGTTGTGAAAGTTGGTTTGGAAGGGTACACGCCTTGAATCTGGTTGATGTCGGCTGGATTGATGGGGGAGGCAAGAAAGCGGATCGTCATGTGATCACCATGAGGCGGCGAGATCGAGTGCCCGTGAAGAGAAAGGACGGATGGTGGCTCGCCATACTCGGAGAATGTGAGAGCTTTGGCTTGCTCGTAGCCGTACGCTGAGATATTACGGCGTTGAACAAGAGAGTGGGTTATTCGAGGTGTAACGAAGCATGAAGTCGTTCGTGCGCATGTCCGAGCAATGCCTGGGAGAGGCGAAAGTAGTTTCGAAGCCATTGTTGTAGAATCAAGAAATTCTATGTCTGTAGAGGTGTTTGAAGCTCTTGAGTGATTGAGACGAAATGCCGGAGCTATGACGTTAGACTGAGCCGCGGCAAAGTGGGGAGCTTAAGCTTCATGCCACACAAATTCTCAAAAGGATTGTAACCGCTCCAGAGACAACACAAGCTAAAATGAGTGAATCGAAAGAGCTGGTTATTATCCTCACTGGAGCATCCAGAGGTAAGTGAAGATTCTCGTCGTCAAACTCATCTTCAATTTACCCGCAACCATGTATTGTCCCACCAAACTTGGTGAATCTCAAAGCAAGTTCTCTGTTGTTTCCGTGCAAATACTATAATTAGCCACTCTTCACTCCAAAATGTTGCCTTTTTATTGTTAACAATGACCAGGTATCGGACTGACTATAGCCCACTACCTCCTCTCCCTTCCCGCCAACCACAAACTCGTCCTCACCTCCCGCACCGCCTCTGCTCTGAATGAACTTCAAAGCAAGTATGGCAAAGACCGAGTAGAAATTGTGACTGGCGATGCTGCTGAGCCTAGGTTAGCCAAAGACCTGGTATCCGTAGCAAATGAGCGCTTTGGTCGCCTCGACAGCCTGATAATCAACCACGGCTCTCTTGACCCCGTGAAGAAGATTGCAGACAGCAGTCCCGACGAATGGAGAAAAGCATATGACGTTAATATTTTCAGTGCTGTGGGAATGGTTCAAGCAGCTCTGCCAAGCCTAAGGAAGAGCAAGGGCAGGATTGTTATTACCTCGAGCGGCGCAGCAACAGGGGCCTACCAAGGCTGGGGTGCCTATGGTTCGGGTAAAGCAGTGCTGAATCACCTTGCACTCACTTTATCAGTTGAAGAGCCTGAGGTGACGACCGTGAGCATTAGGCCTGGTGTGGTGGATACGGAGATGCAACGTGCAATCAGAGAAGAGCACAACAAGACAATGAGTGCAAGCGACCAGGAAAAGTTTCACGGCCTGCACAAGGAAGGAAAGCTGGTTAGGCCTGAGCAGCCTGGCGGCGTCATCGCCAACTTGAGTTTGAAGGCGGAGAAGGGGTTGAGTGGGAAGTTTTTGAGTTGGGATGATGCTTGTCTGAAGGAATACAGGATAGATATTTAGACATGGACTTTAGAAGCTAGACTGCGGAATAAGGGTAGAAATTATTTTAGAGATTGATTCGTACGTCGTATATGAACTTATGGATAACGCCACAGGAAACTACTCTACATAACCGATTTCACTACGCTTTCATCACAAAGCGCTTCCGCTGCTGCTCGGCCTTCCCGCTAGGGTATCAATAGACATAGGGTCCTTCGGTGCTTGCGGACGCCCAGACAGTGTGTCGACTGTCTCCTTGAGCGCCATCCAGAATTCGTGCTTAGGACGCCTCCTGTGCCACTCCGTCTCCTTCTTCTCGACCTGTTCCATAGGGCTAAATAGCAGCTTGCTTCCCTTGATACCGATAACGCTGACACTCATTGGATCGTCATCAATCTCGTCGATGTCTTGGCCGATGAATTCTTCAAGGTGCTGCATGGCTTTTGTGGCAAACCTGACAGCGCGAACGCGATCCATAGGTGAGGGTATGGTACCTTGCTGGAAGTGCCCGGGTACACCATGGCGGGACTCAAATTTGCCCTTGCCAGCCTCTGCAATCATCTGGGCAATAATCTGGACAGAATATGTCTTGCTTGCTTTCTCGTTTACAAGGATGACCTTGCCAGAGCGAGAGAGCCCCTTGTCTTTCTTGAATACATCGCGTAGGTGGTCGATGTCACGGTCTAGCATCTTGAGGCTGATGCCGTCTTCGGGAGTATAGACGGCGAGTGCGCCGATGGAGAGACCTGCAACCGTAGCAATGTAACCGGATTCACCACCCTGAGTTTCAATGACAAAGACACGGCGACGAGAAGCAGACGCGGATTGACGGCAGGCATCAGCGTACTGAATAAGAGCGTTCAGGCAAGTGTCTGAACCAATCGAGTACTCGGTACCCGGGACGTTATTCGAGATGGTAGCAGGAACGATGACCTGGCGTGGTTAGCTGGTAGCATGAATGTGTGGAGATTGGAATAGCTTACGATAGGGATCTTGAACGCCTTGTAGTGCTCACGAGCTTTGCGCAGCTCTGATACAGCTGTGAAAGCCTCGAAGCCACCAACTACAAACAGCGACTGGATGTTGAACTTCTTGAAGACCATGGCGCAGGTCTCAAGGTCCTCACTAGGCAGACCACGGTTGGTACCAATCTCAGATCCACCCTTGGACGCCCATGTTTCGGCATCAACCCACTTGATTTCGCGAACAGCACCTACAGGCTCATCTGAATGGTGACGGATGATGCCAGGGAAACCATTGTGGAGCGCAACCGGTGTGTGACCGCGCGCAATACAGTATGCTACCGCCGCACGAGTAGCAGCGTTCATACCGCCGGCTGGCGCACCAACGTGGATGATGCCAACGCGCATGCGCTTCTCCTCTGGCAGACGAAGCTCAGGCAAGTTTGCCGCTGTGGTGATGTGGTAAGACTGGTACTGCTCAGCAAACTCAGTGTCGCGGAGCTGCATGGCACGCTCGAAGTCTTTGTTTTCGATGGCAACAGCAACTTCTTTGGTTTGTGCAACAGCTTCCAAGAGAGACCTGCGAACGATCTTGTTCTCCTGAACGCAAATGACAGGGCTGGGAGTCTCGGGTGTAGCCTCCAAGACTGCCTTTACAGCCTCAGCACCTTGCAGGGTTGCAAGCATGCGGTCATAAGCGCACGGAGTACCTCCACGCTGGACGTGGCCGAGAGTGGTAACTCTTGTGTCGAGTTTTCCCTCATTTGCGAGGACGTCCTTGACCTGAGCACAAGTAATCTTCTTCAGGTTGCGATCAATGGCACCTTCGGCAACAACGACAATAGTTTTGCGCTTGCCCATGTCCCTCTGCTTCTTGATTTGCTTGAGCATCTCCTTCTCCCAGCCAGGTTGCGGTGGGTTCTCAGGTGTGAAGACGAAGTCTGCTCCAGTTGCTACACCAGCACTAAGAGCGAGCCAACCACAGTGCCTTCCCATAACCTCGATAACAAACGCACGCTGATGACTGACGGCAGTAGTATCGACGGAATCGATGGCTTCGCAGATACGACCAAGAGATGTGTAGCAGCCGATTGTGGCATCGGTCATGGAGAGGTCATTGTCGATGGAGCCGACAAGACCGACGATGTTGAGATGCCTGAAGGGGTCAACCTGCTCCTTGCTGAGCTCTTTTCTCTCAATGAGCTCCTCGAGCAGACTCGGCCACTCGTCACGGAATCTGTCGGCACCGGTAAGGGAGCCATCACCACCGCAGATGATGAGAGCATCAATGCCTTTGGTGATCATGTTCTTTGCAGCTGTTCGGCGACCATCTCGCTGCATGAACTCCATGCAACGCGCTGTACCGATAAGTGTACCTCCTTCAGACAGGAAGCCTCGAACGTCCTCCCAGTGCATCTCCTTGATCATGTCACCACCCTTGACGAGTCCATCGTAACCCTCGTAGATAGCGAAGGCCTCACAGTTGTTGTGAATGGCCATGCGGACAACAGCTCGCACCGCTCCGTTCATGCCAGGCGCATCTCCTCCGCTGGTCATGACACCGATTCTCCTCTTCTTACCCTCAAGGGGAGCTGGCACGTTTGTGGGCGCCATGATGGTGTTTGTTGTATGGTCGTCGAAAGTCGTGAAAGTCGTGAGTGAGGTCTTCAAAGGAGAGAGGAAAGAATGATGCAGTTGCTGAGTGTTTCACTGTGGGTCAGGTATGAGGTCAAGATGCGGTGCTTAGGAAAAGCGAAAGAGGCCGAAGCGGGTCCTCTGGTTGTGTTGGGGTTCAGAGCTTCACTGGAGGGGTAGCTTTGTGTGGGCTTCTGAGGGCAGGTAGGCCAGGCAGGCAAGCTTGACAATAATACGTGGTGCGACAAAGAAGATGAATTGATTTTCCAGGAGATGTGTGATCAATTACTATATATCTTCAGCAACTCGACGATAAGGCCTGCACGCGTTTGTCTTTAATGTTGCTCAATGGCTGCAAGCTGCAGCATGACGTGGGATCTGTGGGTTCTCTCAGAAAAAACAGCTCTCAGCCCTGGTCGAAGTGGGGTCACTCCACCTGGTACTGGCCGGATCATCGTCTTTCAGCCTCAACACCAGGGTGGACGAATCGAGATGGGTTTCACTTCAACATTGTCCTGCCAACAATGCCCAGGAGCATGGCACGCTGGCAATACGATAGCTACAGTCTGACCTTAGGGCTTGGCTGTGATCCCACACTCCAGGATGTGTAGCTGCATCACACCGACAGCGACACGTGCAACCAAGGCTTTCGGTCAATGGCGGTATAATATTGAATATCTAGCCAATCATTTGTTGTGATTGCTTCGATATGAGCGCGCAAGGATGCATCAACGAATTGCGGCACTCATTGGTAGGGGAACAGTAAAAGTAACATACAGTGTTCGTTCAGAATTGCCAGCTCATGAACATCTGCAAGCGTGCCGGGCAAACATGGAGAGACTGGGTTAGCTCTGCTTGTGTCAAGGAAATTGAGGACTTCCATAGAGTTGGCAGTGATAATGTCAGCTGATGTGTCGTCACATAAATGCAGTGCCTCTTGGCTGTACACTGGGCTTGCACGACAGAGGAACGCACTACCCATAGCTCATCGAAGAGACGTAGGCAAGGAAGCGAGGAGGCAATCGATACAATTCATGGTGACAGCTGGCTATATCCTCTATCCAACCCAGCTCTTGACCAGCTCTCTCAACGAGACCTCTTGTCCTTTGCCAGACCACGACTGCGTGTTGTTCGAAGCTTCCTGTGCGTTGCTGTTCGTGCAAAGCAATTTCAAACAGCCATCCTTGACTTCGACTGAGACATTACGCTTTACCGTGACCCCCTTTTTGTTACCCTTGCTTGCGATCGTCACACTGGCACCGTTGCCCTTGATGGTTGCCCGGTTTTCATACTCGCTCTTGAGGACTCGCTGTGCTAGGTGCAATGATAGTATCCAGTCCATGTAAGATATGACGTCTGTTGTAGCCTGGAATTTATTCACTGTAGATAGACCGAGGTCCAGTACGAGAGGTGACGGGAGTGTAAGCTTGTACTCAGTGCCGAAAGTAGGGGCCCCAATAACAGTTCGTATCTCAATAACGACTTGCTCGGGTTGTGAGCCTTGACTTGACGGGAGGGTTAAGGTAGCTTTGCCGTTGAATGGCTTTGTGAAGATGTCCAAGAGCTGATCGGTTGCCGAAAGGCCCTTCTTGGATGCCTTTCCCAGATTTTCACGAAGCTGGGTCCAGGACTCTTCGCGACTTGTGGTCAATGGTGCCTCGAGACCAGCACCCTTCAATATGCATGAAGCGGTGTTGAGGTAGGTAAACAGAGAGTCAACACTCTGCAGGTGATGTAGTGTGGCAAGCAAAGTACGCAAGAGTGGTGGTGATTTCTTCTCCTGTTTTCGTGACGTCAAGGGAGGCGGGAGCTGAGTTCTTCGATACAAGCGCATGCCATGTTCGTGTGTCAATAGCAGACGCAAAGCCTCAGCAACATTGTGCGCCAGCCAATCGTACGTGTGTTCTTGGCCATCAGGAATCCTGTCGTCTCGCGGTATGCAGTCAATGAGTAGTTCTCGGTCCGCAGAGCTGTCGTTCGCCTTGGGTACTACTACAGATATAATGGAATCTTGCAGCCGAACTCCATAGGGTAAAAGTTGCCTCGTCTCCAAGCTCATCTCATGATATAGCTCTTCCTCAAGCAACGAGTCTCGTGCCAGACGTATGGACTTTTCGACTGCGAGTCCTTCTACCACACCTTCCATAGGTAGTTGTGAGGATCCGATGATCTTGCCGTTCTCGCTAACTCTCAAGCGTAGAGTCTTAGGCTTCAACGAGAGGTTTGGATCGAGAACAATACTGCCATCTTTGTCCATGCGCAAGGGGGCAAAACCACGAGCTTTGAAGTGGTCGCTTGCTGCAGTAATGTTAGCCCCGTTAATTTCTCTACGCTGCAATAACATACCCTCAGGGAGCCCATAACGCACACCAAATGGCACGTGGCGCGCGTTCTGATTAAGGCGCTGAATAGGCCAGCCTTTGTCCGAGATGGAAACAATCTCCTGCCAATACTTTGTTTCTCTGCGAACTTCCTTCTCCAAGTTTTTCGCTGCTTTGAGTATCTCGTCGGTCGCAGTGTCGAGCGCTTCCATGCGCGCAGCTTTCGAGACGAGATCCTGCCTTTTCCGCAGCTCTTCCCTTCTAGTCAACTCTGAAGCTTGGAAATTGTGATGCTCATGATTCTCTCTCGCAACACCCATAGACCCTAAAGGAAGTCCCTGGTTCAAACCAGCTTCCCGGAATGTATGACTAAAGGACGTGGGTGCACGCTTATTAGGGTCGGCTGAAAGCACGAGGGAAATGAGGTCGAGTGCGTTCGTAGCAGCAAACCTAGCCCAGCTATTTGTCGTCAGCGAATCCACATTATACTGAAAACATATTGTTCAGTCATACTCCAGGTGGCCGGCCATCTCCATTTGCATCTTGAATATCTGCTCCATCTGCTCCTTCCTAGATGGAGCTTCCTTCTCATCTTCCTCTTCTTCCTCTTCCTCTAAACTCGCATTCACATTGCCAAGAACATCTTTTCCAGCATCGATATCAGCTTGGAGCGACTGCTCTGTTATGTCGCGTAGGTGTCCGCGCTCAGTCGTGAGCTGCTCAATCTGTCGCAGTAACGCATCCTTGCTTAACTCGTCGTTCTTGTTGGCTGGCCATGGGCGTATTGCCACGTCTCTCAACGAGTCAATTCCAGACATGTTACAAGTCGTCCAGCGACCCGTTTGTACGTAAACGATGTTGTTAATCGTTACACTGGAAGTGGTGGATCCTTGCACAAAGATCGAAGCTCACGTCAGTAGCGCCCGCTGCTCGTCGCGTATTTGTTATCGATAAAGCTTCACATTCACTTGCACAGCAATCTCGATTCTTGCAAACATCATACCTCGATTATCAAATTGATTTGAATTTCTTGACTGTTGCTGTGCATGTGCAGGTCCGGAAGGTCACTTGGGCTTTAAAGCTCCTTCCCCACCTGCATCTGCGGTACCTGGTTCCACGTGCATCCTTTCCCCGTCCGCTAGCGGCGTACTCCGATAAGCTTGTAGTCACAGTCTTAGACACATTGACAATTCAACATTCTGCTCACCTTCCTACTACTCTCTCATTTACTGCTGCTTCACAATGACTACCAGATACCGCGTCGAATGTATGTAAATCTCGAAATTGTCATGCTGCCTCACTCACGCTTCCAAGCTGAGCCATAACATTAGTATGCTAACAGTGCCGACATTTAGATGCTCTCAAGGTTCGCTCGATGCCACCAATATGTTCTGTGGAACCATCTAATAGTATGCAAAGACTCACAGGCGAGACCAACTGGTAATCTCACTTCAAATAAACTCCTTACCTCTATCTATACTAACATATCATTACAGATTGAATGGATCAAGGTACCATTTTCCTAATATCTGAAGGCCACAATCATCATGAACTGAGAATTCAATAGGGTCTTCTCGCAGTTCCCTTTGTATTGCACTCGCAGCCGACAGCGGTCTTCGAGGAGAATGCACAGACGGTCCACCAGCAAGCCAGCGTGGCCCAGCGCCGATATGCTGAGATCATGCGTGATGTGGAAGAGATAATCAACGATCACAGTAAGTCCCACAAAGCGTGGTGGTGCCAACTGAGGTCCCCATATCCATCGCTATATGCAACACTGATCGGTTTTGCAGTTGAACATCAAAAGATGGGCAAGCCAGACCGATCGAAACTCAAGCTTCTCGTGCCAACAGTGGCCAATTTCTTTACCCCGTTAGCACTTCATGATGCTTTCATATGGCAGGATCAGCGCCGGTCAATTAGCTATAGGCGTTTTGTGCCGCCATCCTTTAACGACGTGCGCCTTGTACTAAATACAGCTCAGATAATGAGCCTTGTACGCAATGGTCCTATTGAACTTGTCACGTTTGACGGAGACGTCACTCTGTACGACGACGGCATGAACCTACTTCCCGAGAACCCCATTATTCCCAAGATTCTGCAGCTCATGCGAAGAGGATCAAAGATTGGCATTGTGACTGCAGCCGGCTACACAAAAGCTAGCCGATACTATGAACGACTTTTCGGACTGTTACATGCAATTCAAGAATCTGACTTACCGCTCGAGGCGAAGCAAGGCTTTATGATCATGGGCGGTGAGAGCAGCTTTTGTTTCAAGTTTGACGGGGACAGTCCGGACCTATTGCGATTCGTACCACGCGAGGAGTGGGTTCTCAAGGAGATGCTCTTGTGGTCGGATGCAGACATTGAAGAGCTGCTCGACATTGCGGAAGCATCATTAAAAGACACAGTGAATAACATGCGAATGAACGCCGAGATTGTCAGGAAAGAAAGAGCAGTGGGCATTATACCGAAGAACGGCGAACGATTCTGTCGAGAGACTTTGGAAGAAACAGTACTGATCGTTCAGAAAGTACTGGTATGTCTTGAAGCCACCTTCTGAGCTACTAGATCTGCTGACACAACTAGGACATATCTGAGGTGGGACAACGACTGCCATTCTGCGCCTTCAACGGTTCGTGTCTCATTCTTCACAAGAAGTGATATGCTAACAAGTTCACTAGGTGGCAACGATGTGTTTGTGGATATTGGAGACAAGAGCTGGGGTGTGCTGGCTTGCCAACGAATCTTTGGGTCGATTGAAGGAGGAAAGACACTGCATGTTGGCGACCAGTTCCTCAGTGCTGGCGCGAACGACTTCAAGGCACGACTTGCCTGCACAACAGCGTGGATCGCAAACCCAGCGGAAACCTGCCAGCTACTGGATGAGATTGCAGAGCTGGACGAGACGCACCAGCGCAAGACGAGATGACGCCTTTCGTGCTGTACTGTGTGAACAGATATGAAGCTGTGCAAACTAGCATATTTTTGACAAACTCAGTACTGTATCCTATTTATACGCATGAGATATCCACATAACCTGAATTAATTTGATGGAGACCCTGTACCATATTTGTGGAGTTTGACGGACGTCACAGTGCATGCTCAAAGGGATCTGTCCCTGACTCAAAACGGCCCGCGACTTCTGTATCCGGCAATGTGAAGATCCGCGTGCATGCAGCGCTTCGCAACGTTGTTGCACGCCTCACGCACTCGCCACTGCGTTCTGTCACTTCCATCATAGTGTTTTGTGCCAATTGTGAATCATTTTTTTCCAAAGCCACGCGGTCACCTCGCTCGTATACCCCTTGCTGCCTCGTGTCGTGCAAACCACCATTCTCTGCACCGTCCCATAAACCCTGTCAAGCTCCTTTGTCCCGGCCTCCTTGAGCTTCTGCCAGTCTGCGGCCTTGCGACGCTCGCTGACCTCTTTCTGCCGCTCTCTCCGCTCAATTGCTTCGATCCAGACGCAATTCATCCGCGTTGTCAAAGAGAGGAACCCCACCGATCACCGCCGCAATGCCCTACAAATTTAAGCCATTGACGCTTGCGCCCATCAACTTCTCGCTCACAGAGGGTACTTCGATTCCTGCGCCGCTCGACTCGCCGCCTGACACACCCCGTCCGCCTACACCAGGCAAAGGACCGCTCTCATCGCACCCCACACCGAAGTCACCCGTCTTCCCACAAAACAGAGTTGGTTCGCCTAACGGCAAGGTGTCCGAGGATTCGGCGGCACCAGAGCCTCCAGTAACACGAGGTCGAACAAGCGATGCAGCTAGTGGAGGTCTCTCACCAACAAGTCCTGACTCGCAGCAGAGACGACCATCTTCTGTACGCCAATTTCTTGGCCTGCGCACATTGCCGTCAAAGGACAGTCTGCAGCAAGATGAGAGGCCAGGCTCCCCGGCTACCGTGAACAGTCAGCCAAGCCTGACAAGGAAGAAGAGCAGCAGCTGGTTTGGCAGTAAGAGGAAGAGCTCATACTTTGGGAGCGTACCTGAGGGGAGCGAGAACATTGCATCAGCACCACTTTCTAGATCGGCCACGAATGGCACAATGGGTGCTCCTACGCCCGTTTCGAGAATTCCATCAGCGCAACCGCCGCCCAAGAAGAAGGGACCGCCACCACCGGCTCTTCCTCAGCTAAACTCATTTGGTGTGAATGAAAAAACACTTAGCTTTGATGCGGAAGAGATGTTCAAAGACATCAAATAAAGCACAACGCACAACGGTAAGCTACGAGAGCATGACGGCATCAACTACATCCATGGCGATGCTCTGACGGGTAGCGGTTTGATGATTTTCAATTCTGGCCTATGACTTGGGAGTTTCTGGGATTGATTGTGGATATCACATTCTATGTTCTTGCTTGTTGCATACGCACACGATACCCTCGATCGACGCACGATATCAGAAGGGCCATGGCACAGTTTGGGGTATTATAATGGGATTGGACGGCAGTACCTGTTTGAACCTTTCTGGTTTCTGTCGTGTATGATTGAGCGTTTTGTTCATTTGATATCTGCACCTTATAGCGAGGACTGCCGCCGCTAGGCTTTGCAAATTACTATTCATTATGTTCATGCAGTTTGATCAGAACGAGCATTGTCTATGCGCGCGCGGCGAGTACCTCTACCTCTGTAGCAGGCGTCAGACATGCAGGGCATGCGCCAGCGTAAGTGGCGTTGGCCAATGAGGGGTGCATGTGCTGGCCAGCAACAACGCTAGCGAGATCCCTGCTCACAACAACAAACACAGTCAACACCACCCACTTCCCGCCACAGCCCTACAACATCATCGTACATGCCCAATTTGCGCACTTTTGGACTAAACATCTAGTATACAGCATACCACTCCCAGCATTATTGTGATATACTTGACTTTGTTATGGCCCACGACCAGGGCATGTTTTCGGTCCAACGACCGCGCCAAGTAAGTTTGTTGTCTTTTGACTAGGAATCTATCATTGCCTTTTACTGATACTTTGCGCAGACATTAGGACCTATGAATAACAACATCTCTTCCGCGATTCCTATGCCCTCATCAGCGATGAAGCGCTCGAGTTCGGTACACCAGATGCAGCAAAGCTCGCAGTTTGGAGGAAACAACCATGGGCGCTCACAATCCGGCGGACGCATGTCTCTTGCCCCAGGACGACCAAGCCAGCCGCTTTTTGCGCGCTCTTCGTCCGGCACAAATCTTGCTGAGGGCTTTCCATCGGTCCAGCGCAACTCTATAGGCAACTTTGGTGGGGCAAGCAGTGGAAGGAAGAGCTTTGCGCCGGGTGCCTCTCTCTTCCAGACTCCTGCGGCTCCATCTGCTCCTAATTTTGAGCAAAGTGCACAGCGACGAAGCAGTGTCTTTAAGTCGCGCGCCTCGCATGGATCTAGCCAGTCAGGCATGAAGCAGTCCTTCTTTCAGCAGGCGCCCATGCCTGCGGC
Organism: Leptosphaerulina australis; assembly: GCA_026120165.1. Lineage (NCBI taxonomy): Eukaryota > Fungi > Ascomycota > Dothideomycetes > Pleosporales > Didymellaceae > Leptosphaerulina > Leptosphaerulina australis. Next base: position 21,018 of record JALRMI010000041.1, read on the forward strand.
AGCGCCAGCAGATCCACGAAGGCTGAAAGATCCGAGCACACGACAGCAGATGGCGAACGAACTTCTTGAGTTCCTTTCGCACAATAACTTCGAAATGGAGTCGAAACACGTGCTCTCGCCCAAAGCCATGACATCACCGACACAAAAGGATTTCAACTACATGTTCATGTGGTTATACAACAAGATCGACCCAAGCTACCGGTTCCAGAAGTCAATCGACCAGGAGGTCCCCACACTGCTCAAGCAGCTACGCTATCCATTCGAAAAGTCCATTATGAAGTCACAAATCGCAGCCGTGGGTGGAAATAACTGGCCAACATTCCTAGGTCTGCTCCACTGGATGATGCAGCTCGTCGTTCTGTGTCAGCGATATGAGTCTGGCAACTACGACGAAGCATGTCTTGAGGCCGGTTACGATGTCTCTGGTGATCGCATCATTTTCGACTTCCTCACGGATGCATATAGTACGTGGCTGGCAGCAGAAGACGATGACGACGACGAAGAGGCTCAAGCGCGCCACATGCAACCTCATATTGAGACTATGGCGGCCAAGTTCGAAGCTGCCAACTCTCAACATCACGACCAGGTCAAGATGCTTGAGGCAGAACACAAGCTGCTTCAAGAACAGATCGATGAGCTCAGCAAGGCAGGGCCGAAGATCGCAGTATACGAGGAACAGAACAAGCTTCTCCAGGAAGACCGTGTAAAGTTCGAGAACTACAACGCCAACATGGAGCTCAAAGTCAAAAAATACACTGACAGATGCGAGTTTTACGAAAAGCACATTGAGGAGCTTGGGGCCGAGCTCGAAGCAGCCGAGAAAGAGCAGGCCGAGCTCCAAGCTATCATCGACGGCCGTGGAATGACCATCAACGATATCGATCGCATGGCTGCCGAGAAAGACCGTCTTGACAATGCGCTTCAGGGCACTTCCGCTCGCCTTGAGGAGTCTAAGAAGAAGGTCGCTGAGAAAGAACTGGCAGCCTCAAAGAAACTAGACGAGCTCGAACAAACAATCGAGCGCTACAACAACCTAGGCTACCAGATTGGTGTCATCCCATCCACCGCCGTCAATGCAAAGGGTCAAGACTACGAGATAACACTTCTTGTAACCGACGGTCCCAACTTCTCTGGTAGTCAGATGGGCTCCTCCTCACAAGAGCCAAGTGACCGCCTCCTCCAAGATTCCAGCACTGGCTACTCCGCCGCACACCTGCTTAACCTCGACATCCGTGGCACCGTGAAATCAAACATCCTTAACTTGCGCAAAGAAATCGCAGAGCGCCGCAATGCCGCACTAGAAGCGGACATGAACAACCATGACCTTTTGGACAAGATCAAAGAAGCCATGGACGATAAAGTGGCGGAAGTCGAGGCGTTGGGACACCGCGTCGCACAGGCGGAAGAAGAACTCGAGAAGTTGCGCGAGATTACGAATACGCAAAAGAGCCAGAGTGATGCGCAGATTGAGCGTATGGAGAAGGAGTTAGGACGCATGAAGAGCGGATTGGGCGAGAGTGTGCAGTTGATGGTGCAAAGAGAGATGGCAGTGAACATTGAGTAAGTATAAAACTCCAACACTGGATACCTTGTGTTGAACGCGACGCTAATGTTAGAGATAGGTATGAACAGCTCCAACTGCGCGCCAATTCACTAAGGGAAGAACTCCACACCGAAATCGAGCGTATGCTTGATGATATTGTGCGCTTCAAGTTGCACATCCAACGCTCGCTCGAGGAGTACGAGCAGTTTATTGCTGATGAAGTCGAGCGCTCGTGCGAAGAGCAAGATATGCTTGCTCAGGCCGAAGAGGGTGAGCAGTTCGATGAGGAGATGGGTGGGACCGAGTAGATATATTGGATTTGATATGTGGCTAATGACATAATGATGGGCGGCGTTTGGGCGGATCGTTGCGTCTTGATCGTTTCAAAGCAGTGCTACCTATGGTAGTCCATGTTCTCGTTGGAGTTAGGGGGGTTGTTTGACTTTGATGCCTTCTTAGATACCTTTGCGCTCTTGCTTTTGGACAATGCAACGTTTTCAGCTTCTACTTCCCACTCTCCACACAGCCCTCTGAGCTCTCCCTACCGAGATTTTTCTCTCCATCTAAAGCTATGTCTAATACAGTGGTTTCCGAGCGCTAAATTGTATAACTTCAAAATACGCATGCACCTTCCTTTCCTTCAGTCCATTCCGAAACTTTGCAATAAAGACCTGCGCCTCTTCAACGCTCCATCCCATAACCTTAGTCAGCAAGAACAGCCCCCATCCCTCCGCGCCCTGGGTACAGTGTAGAAAATTCCAGCGCCCAATCTCTTTCATGCGTGCATCTGCCGGCCAACCGTTGACGGGAACTTTGTACACATTCTCAACTACGTCAACGAAGCCTGCGTTCTTCGCGTACGTAGATAGGTTCCACACTTCGTAGAAGGATTTCCCGAAGCGGTTCGATGCTTCGTGGAAGATGTCACTCCACTGGCTCAGAATGTGATCAGGGGTTAGCGTTCCGTCGTCACTTTTAAATTGGATGCTCATTTCGACTTCGTGTAGGTAGCCTCCTGGCTGCAGATGAGTAAAGATTTGACCGTAGAGGGCTGGCCAGTCGGCGATTGAACCATAAAGCGAGCGAATGTTGATAAAGTCGAAGTGATTCTCTGGAAATGTCCATGGTGAGGTCACGTCGTCGATTTCGAATTTGCAGTTTGTGGGTGTGAATGATGGTTGGATCGGGGAGAGGTCTACGCCGATGATTTCGGCGCCAGGGTGCTCTGGCTAAGTCAATATACAGTTGGAATGTAACAGTAGGGTGTACTTACCATCCGCCATGTCCATACACCATATTCCAGTACCGCATCCAAGGTCCAGTATACGTTGAGGGTTCTGGATAGGCGCAAGATGGAGATTATTGTCCAGCAGAATCAAGAACATATGGTGTGCAATGTCAAGTTGATCATTCTGAACCTCGTCGTTTGGTCCCCAATACTCGCCTTCTCGAAACTTATGGTAACGTCGACCATTTTCGTAGCGATGTTTCCAGATAGTGGAGGGGATCGAAGTTGTGTCGCTCAAGTGATCGGAATCTCCATATGCGGAATCTGATTCATCAAAGTCGCTTTCCTTCAGAGAAGTTTAGCAGAGGAGCTTGGTAAGTGATGCAGACTTCAAGTTGTGGCGAGGTGATTCGCCATAGAAACAACCACTTTGAGCTTTTTATGACATGGATTCGAAGCACTTACTGGCTGTATTGGAGGCTGGATCGGTGCAGGGTCATGTTCCACTGCCGTGGGTGGACCGGCTATCGTTGCAGATACTGGCGCTGTCTCAGCAAAACTTTGCTCATGACTTGCTGGCGCTGCACTTGTGGGAGATGCTGATACGTCTTCGCCTACTGTTACGACTGGTATAGCCTCGTTCGATGATGGCACTGTCTCTTCTACGTTGGCCGAAGGGGCTGGCGTGCCCACATGCATAGTATGGCCTGGCTGTGACATCGTCATCGTTGGTTGAGTTTCAGCCGTTAAGACCAAACGACAATATAACAATCTTGCAGCTCGGCTCAGGATGCAATAGGCTTAAGAAAACAAGCTTATCAGATGTCAAGAGCAACCTCAGATAGCTCTTTTGTATTTGACAAGATTGTGTGAGAGGGAGTATTGAAATTTCTCAAGTACTCCTCGGAGCCTTTCCGGGCATTGTATGCTCGAGGCAATGATAGAAAAAGAAACCCACATCAAATCGGCTGACTCTGATCCTTGAAGGGCGACGACTCTGTACCAGGGAAGGCTCTAAACTTCGGCTCCGCTTGTGGACGTGCGCCGGGAAGAAACGTGGTTGCAGGCTTGGTTCCTGGTCATCAATGCAGGCCATGCCCTAACAAGGAAGATAGTCTGGGCGATGTGTGAGCATCGTGGGTCTGGCCATGTTCGGTCTGATGCAGGGCATCTGGCATCGACGGCTGGCAACTGTGTCGAGGTTCTTTTTTTGGCCATGTCGTCATATCAATGTACTTGAGCTGTTGTCTTGATATCATATTGCGTTCACGCTCAAGACATTACTTCTCTCTTTTCTCTTTCTCTTTCTCTCTCTCACCACACCACCCTCCGGCTGAAGGCGGTCCTTGTTCGGCGTCATCATAATATGTGCACTATTGCAAGCCAGCCTTCGCGCTGGGGTGTCTGTCTTTGGGTGGAGCAGCAGTTGGGGATGCATCTGGTTTGAGAGTCAGTTGGCCAATAATTGGTGGATGGCATCCCGCTGCCATTTGCTCGACGTTCTCTTTATCCGCGCTGTCACACTTGATCATAGGCACAGCAGCTGCTATGCAAACACGGGCGTCACACCCTCTCTAGACAGCGATCCGCTTATGACATATCAGCAAGTACGATGAGCGACTCGTGCAATCTAGCGCAGCATAGCGCATACGGTATCTGCCATACATTAGTTCCCACCAGACTTTTTCCAATCTCAAGGGTTGAGGCACCGCTGCACTCCATTTTCTCACATCAGCTAATCATCCCCTCATTATGGGTAACGGTGCGCTGACTGCGCTATTGGGATCTGTCTCATGCCTGTACATATCCCTTTTAGTCGTTGCAGTTTACTTGGTCATTGCGCGTCTTCGGCAGTACTACCGCCTCAACCAATTTAAGGGTCCGACCACTACAGGCATCTCATGGTGGTGGCATTCAAAGGCTGTGTTAAGTGGACAAGCACAACGGTATTACGGCGATGTGAATGAGAAATACGGTAAGCGCGGGCGCCTATTGAAGAAAAGGGGTGAAGTACTGACAACGAAGGTCCAATTGCAAGGATATCGCCTGAGCATTTGATAACAAGCGACCCGGAACTCTGGGCTCATATAAATGGCGTGCGGTCTCCGTATCGCAGAGCGCCATGGTACTACCACGCAGCACGTTTTGAGCCAGGAAAGGACAACATCTTCACTGAATGCGACAACGAACGTCATGACGTCAGAAGGAGAAGGATGTACGGAGGAGTGAGTCCTCAGACCGATTCCAACAATAGCCTGCTGACAATAAGCAGTACTCTGGAAAAGAGAATTCGACATTGGAGCCATCCATTGACAGCCATGTGCAGGAACTGGTAGAACTCGTTCGGACGTATGCAGCTCAATCTGCATCAACCAAGTCATTCAAGGCAATGGATCTTGCCCAAAAGATTCCTTTCTTCACTCTGGATGTCATCAGCCATATTGGACTTGGGACGCCTTTTGGCGATCTCAAGGCAGACAAAGACGTGAACGACTATCTCAAATCATCCGAAGAAGGTCTCAAGATCGGTAACACAGCCTTCGCCATGGGTCTAGCCTGGATGCGTGAAACCCCCGTTATCGGTCCAGCAATCAGTCCCTCAGAGAAAGACCTGACCGGGTATGGCCGCATGATGGCGGAAGCACGTAAGATCGTCAATGCGCGAAAGTCCAAATCAACAGAAGACAAGTCCGATATGCTCGCTTCTTTTATCCGCAATGGCGTGTCCGGCGATGACCTTTTCCAGGAAGCCTTTGAGCAGATCGTTGCAGGCTCAGATACAACGGCAGCTGCTATACGAATTATCTTGCTCTACGTCATAACACATCCTCGTGTCTACAAGAAGTTGCAAACCGAGATTGACGATGCAGTGAAAACGGGTATCGCCCCTGCATCACCGGCTATCATCTCTGATTCGGAAGTAAGGAGGCTGCCTTATCTTAGCGCTGTGGTGCGAGAAGGAATGCGTGTCCATCCACCTGTTGTAAACCTTTTTTCCCGCATAACGCCTGATTCCGGTGATGTTGTCACCGTCCAAGGGAAAGGGTACTTTATTCCTGGCGGCACAATGATTGGATACTCGGCGTGGAGTATGCATCGCAACAACCGTACCTTATATGGCGAGGATGCCAAAGTTTTCAGGCCAGAGCGTTGGTTCATCGATGAGTCGAACCTTGCTGAGAAAGAGAGACTGAAACAAATGATCAAGACAAACGACATGATTTTTGGATACGGAAGATGGGTATGCCTGGGCAGGAACATTGCCCTAATTGAGATATACAAGTGTGTGTTTGAGCTGTTGAGGCATTTCGATCTTGCACTGTCGAATCCGGCGAAGCCGTGGAAGACGCACAACAGCTTGGGATTGTGGGAGATCAAGGACATGTGGATCGATGTTACCGCAAGGCTGTGATATTGTTACAACTCGACGTCTAGTGATGAATGCAATGATTGCATGTTGGCAGGTTGTGCTGATGGGGACATGAATCATTACTATTGATTGTTTTCGTGACCAGATAGGGTATACGCAAAAAGAAAACAATCTAAACTAAACACTCCAGACGCTGAGACGTATCTCACTTCTTCTCCGGCATGTTTCCTGGATCAGGAAGTTGCGTGACATCTGGCAGATCGGCAACGGTGGCTTTCTCCTTGCCATCCTTGATAATGAGGGGTGCTGTAGTCTCGCCCTCGACAGGTGGCACAGGCACAGAGGTAGCTTTAGTCTTTTGCCTCTTCTTGTCGCCGAATACAGAGTCGTCATCGTCGTCGCTGGCAACTGCGGAGGAAGTACAAGAAGCTTCTGCCGACGCGGTTTCGGCGGCGAGACGTTCCTTTTCAAGACGCGTTTCCCGGCCTCGCTTGTGGCAGTACCAGAACACGAATAGGAGAACTGTGGCAGTATCAGTGTTTGCCCATTTGAATGGTGGGGAGGGAATGGGGACTTACGCATCACAGCCAGACTCATGATCAAATTTGTCCCTGTAGCCAGCGCCGGGAATCTGAATTTCAGGAAATTGACGATACTGCGGAGTGCCGTAGCTACCGCGCCCTGAGCGGAAACGAGTTGCTTGAGGCTGGGGATGTTAGGGACACCGGGCAGTCGACTCTTCTTACTCTTGCTGCCTCCACCATTGGCGCGCTGTTTTCCGTCGAAGCCCGGCTTCTCTGCGCTTGCGGCCAGCAATTCAGGTCCCAGGCCTGCTGTGAGCTTCGCAGGTAGACTCTTGACGAAGTTCTGCAGGAAGGGTGGAAGGCCACCGTACATCTTCTTCAGCTGGGCATCATAGTCTGTAAAGAGCTTCTCGAGGTCGTTGTAAGCAGTTGGCGCGCCATTAACGACATCTTTGAGTACAAGGGTAAACTTTTGAAGAAGTTCTTCGGATTCTTTGCTGAACGAGAAGACGCGATTGTTTACTGCTGAGAGATTGAGCTCTTCTAATATTTTGGTGAGATCGTGAGTCTCCTTCTCGGCTTCAGCCTGTTCGGCAGACTTGGAGGCAGCGGCAGCGGCAAGCAGGTTATCGGCGAGCTCGTTACGTTCTGCTTCAGTAACTTTGGCTTTGCCTTTCTTGTCTTTGGGTATAGCTTCCTTCTCCTTCTCGGTCTTGTCACCCTTCTTACCGAACTTGGGAAGTGCGAAGTAGGATGTGAAAGGCTTCCTCTCCTGTGGGCTCTTGGGTAGAGGGATCTTGTCTGCGCCGTCCATCAAGGCTTCTTGCGCATCCTTGCCAACCTTGCGCTGTCCATTTTGGTCGATTACCTCAGCTGAGCGGCCAGGTAGTGGTGGCGGAGTGCCCTCGGGCTCTTGTGCAATGGCGGCAAGTCGTTCGAGGAATTTTTCATCTTCTTCATTTAACACGGGCTCTGCGCTTGTCTTGTCTGCCGGCTCGTTGATCGTTGGTGCCAAAGGTGGTGATGGGACAGATCCGCTAGGCTGGGACGTTTCTTCGGTTTTGGGCGCGTTGTGGACAACCGTTTCTCTGAAGTTAGCAGGATCAGGCTGTTTCGACTTTGGGCGTAGCTTTTGTAGATATGAAGCCATATTAGGTGTTGATGTTTCAGGGATGTATGTGGGTACTCGTACAGGTCAAATGGAGAATGAGGGATTATATAGGTGACGTCTATGAAGGTATTTTAGCAGCGCCTCAGCCACCTTAAAGGCGATCTCTTACGAATGGCGATCGTAACGTGGTAGGCATGTCGTTGTAACCTTGTTGTTGGTCCAGAGCCCTGCTAGTCGGGCCCAAGAGCCGGTACGTCATAGGGGTCCTTAGCGCCCATGGCATGTGAAGCTCAATGATTAACATGAACACCACGCTTTACACACAACTTTGTAGGGTTTGTTTGTACTACTATTCAAGATCACTGTTTAAATGATTTTACAAAGAATATCACCGTTATTATTCTTGACTCTTGATTGCATGTGCATTGGCCGTTTGATTCTGCTCCGCAGTTGTTGCTCACATACTCTCCCGTTTAGACCAGTGCATTCCTGTCCTGTTGTTTTCATTCAAATATATGCAATCTCGATTGTAAGGCACCAATGCAGACCTGATGAGGTAATGACTTGGGCCTGTTGTTCAGGAAACAGTGTACTCGAGCATAAACTGAACGTTAGGATCATCTATCGTTTCAAGAACACAGGACTATCTCTACCACAGTGTAAGTGATATATCTTTGTAGTGATCATGCTCCCTGTTGCAGTACTGCAAGGATGTACAATCAAATTTCTCTTAAACTGGATTGGGAATGTTTAACTACGGGTATACGCCGACCTCTTAAAGTTACAATAACGGGCAAGCATCAGTTCTCAATATTTTCCTTTTACAAAACAAATCACTACTATAGTGCTCGCCCTGACTTTGACATTAGTGGATAATTAGCTGGCTTCCACGATCGCTAATGACACTGAAGTTTTTATCGACTTTGCTCACTTCATACACTCTCTTTCTCAGGCCATATAGTTGCACTGAGGGCATCTTAACCCGACAGTCGGGACTTGAAGGTGTGAATTATCTCTTACTTGAGATGTTGACAAAAACCGAGCACTCTCACCTATTCTCGTCGCGTTCGTTCACTTACCGAAGAGCACCTCACACTTTCCAGTATTTGTACCTTAACATGACTAGCCTCGCCAATCGTAGTCTCCTTATTGGCAAGACCAAGGAGGAGCTTATTACCTCTATCATTGACGCGGACATGGAGTGGAACCACAAGCATCTTCGCAAGATGTGCAAAGGTAGAGGCCTCGCCGGTGGCAGTAAGGTTATCATGCAGTACTAGTTGCCCTGGAGACGGCTCAAATATGTCATAGCTTCGATGAGGGTATTACGGTGACTGGAGGTAAAGGTGAGGATAGAGATCAGATGGTTGTAGGTGCCGAGCAAGTGAAGGAGGCTGCGGAGGTGTGGAGTAGAATGAGCTATAGCCTGTAAGACGAAATTTGGGATGGAGGCAGGTGTTTTGACAGTCGCTGAAGCCATCATGGTACAGTGCATACAAAGGTTCCACTAATTTCAAGGAGGTGAATACATGGCAAGAATATGTATTGGATAGTCTTTCTACATGAAGCGGTGCTACACAAAGCTCCATTCAGAATGGATTCATCAAAGTCTCATAGTGTCATAATCTTCAAAGCTCACGCTGATACATTAGTCCATAACTGTCCCTTCGTCACAGTGCTCAAATCTAATAACTGGCTATTGTATTCTTTATCTCGGATGATAACACACCTATGCACAACTCCAGCTTACTCAAGGACGTTGCGAGCTTGAGTATTGGCGACCAATTATTTTTAGGGCCGTAGATGTAGTCGCTTCACGCCAATATCTATAGGTCATTTGATACGTAGTAGCGGGGTCCAGGGGGTTTGCAAATTATGCAGAGAGGCCATCACGAACGAGTGTGAGGGCGAACTTTGCTTCTCTGCTTGTAGATTGAATATAAATGTTGTGCTACGCAAACGATAGCTAGTCCATAATAACCAAGACGTACAATTAGTCTTTTCCTTTTCGTGCGCCTGCGACACGATTAGCCGTTGGTAATTTACCTGAGCAGGACGTGGTAAGCAGCAGTATAGGTGAATGGTGACTGATGCAAAAATCATTGCTTGAGTCGCGTACCTGCTATATCCTCCTGTGCATCCCTGATGAGGAAGCTATGATTGTTAGCCTTGTTGCTTGGACTTGTAGCCTTGAAATGTAGACGTACTTATACCAAAGAATTGTAGGCACAACAGTACCCAAATGCCACAAACTGTGTGCATCAATCATACCCTTCCACGGTGCAAAGTCCATGAGTTCCAAGCTCATCGCCGAGATGATCCACGCCACACAGATACCTGGCAGTACCGCCCATGTCCGTCCAATCTTCTTGTACTGAACGTAACTGAATCCACTCCAGAGCAGATTTGCTAGTGTTCCAACTATAACATTGGCTACCATGTTATACGTGTAGTCCCAGCTCCACAGCGAGAGGTACAGGACATGCATGATGTAAAGCAGTATGCAAAGCGCTGTCCATAGCCTCAGCACACTCTGTTTCCGTGGCTCATTGCGATCGAGCCGGAAAACCCTGATTGGAGCATAATACAGCCCATACAACACATTTGCACCAGCCGCCCAATAGTCCAATTTTTCAGTGATATTGAAATCTCTGGTGTGGAAGATCATACTGAACGTCCAGCTTGTCAGGCCCACGTACCCGAACCACAAGTAATACTTGCGCAGTTTGTAGGATGCTGGAATCTTCTCGCGGAGCTGTGTCATGCCGTAGTCATGGGCGAGGTAGTTGAATAGGGAGAAGATGACACTGAAGGGCTCCTGCATGCCCATAAAGCGGTAGAAAGGCCATTTACCATGGAATTGGTAGACAGGCTGCATGTAGGGTGGATCGCGAGCGAGACGCTTCGTAGTCACAATGTGCTGGCATGTATAGTCGCATTCGGCGGGACAGTCCCAGAAAAGGATGCGGCGGTGGAAAGCTGCTTGAGTCAGGCAAAGTTGGAAAGGAATAGTTAGAGCAGCATACGAATAGGCGTTGGATTTTCGCCGCAATTGGCTTCTTTACAAATCTGAACTAGCTGTTAGCAATCTTCTTCGAGTTTCCCAAGGGATACGATGTACCTCCAGACAATGTTTAAAGTCAGGCAGTCTGTCACCCAACGAAGCCTGCACTGACCCGCTCAACAAAATAAACATGGCAATAGATTGCCATACTGAGCCTGTGTGTAACCTCATAGCTGAAGCATAGAGGTTATGTCCATGGAGTATGGTGGCTAGATATCAGTAGCGTGTTGACGTGCAACGCCTTGGCACCCCGATAATTCCGATGAGGCCCCTGTCTCCACTCATAGCACGCCCCTGTTGTCTTTCTAGTGCTCAGCACGATTCTCTTACTTGGTCAAACAAAGACCAAGCAAATATAACACGAAGGTAAATATTAATACAATGAAAAGGCTACGTAGGTGTATTATGAAGTAATAAATAGTCACTACTACTACTAGTCTTGCAACGCCCTCAACACCAAGTCCTGGTATATAGTTATGCAGGCCGAGGCCATGCATACCACCTATGCAGACCCAAACGCGATAGGCTACCAGCATTCCCACTTCTGCCCACCCATAGCTACCAACCGGTTGAACAGTTCGTCTCGGAGCGGCATAGCCGTAAGTCTGATAGTGTTTCCCTTGCGGTCAACAATCTCCAACCCATCAGCAACTTCACGCTCCATGGCCCATCCAACAACCAACTTAGCTTTCCAGCCGTATCCACCGACTTTCTTTAGTTCCATTATATCGCCAACAGGGATCGTCCAAGACGGATGCAGGTCCTCGCGATCCTTTGTGCCAATCTTCTCGATAGTGGAATCCGTTGAGAAGGCTACACTTGGAATTGTAGCAACAGTGGTGATATACACATGGCCCTTCTTACCCTTGTCACGAGCCTGGAACTCAATAGGTCCATCGATTTTATTCACATCTTTCGGCTGCACAGCACCAAGACGGTTTCTTGCGTGCTGAGAGCCAGCAGCGGCTTTGACTTTATCGGCGCCGATGGTTGTCTCGACGCCACCCTTGACAGTACTGCGGAAGAAGTTAAGGATCTTACTTCCTTTCTTGCCGTTTTTGGGGTTCTTGGCTTTATCGATATCTTCGCCACCTGTCTGATGGGCGACGGTTGGATCGAGCGCCATCGCTTCGTCGAGCTCCTCTTGGGTTGCATTGAGCGGCCAATCTGCACCTGCTGCTCGCAGGTCCTTTTCGCTGACATCGACTGGTTTGTCTGGCGGCGGCTGGTCAATACGAGGTGGTGGTGGTAGTGGCGCTTTGTTGGCCTCGCCAATACGGAGAAGTGTAATAGTGAGTTGGGCATTGGTTGGTACACTCTTAAGCAAGGTGTTGCGGAGTTCCAAGAGTTTCTGCCAGTTAGGAAACTTGCTGTTAAGCAATTCAAGACCACGAGAAATGATCGGGTCGCCGAAGAATGCAAACCCAATGCCAAAAGTTACACCCTTCATGAACATGTAAGAAGTAACGAAAAGAGACATAAGCACTAGAGGAGCCACAACGGCTGCCAGGCGCATTCGGTACTTATTCTTAGGGAATGGGGCTGTGGGTTCAAGGGCATTACCAAAACGTTCCCAAGTGTCGGTGACATCGGCAAGACCATGCATGATGGGGCGCATCTTGGTCCACATGGCTGTCTCCATGGGTACCTTGGTCTTGTCGTGCTTTGCTGAAGCTTTCACACCAGCAGCCGCCTGCTGTGCATCTGCGGCACCAACGGCGAGCGAAGTGGGATCTGGAACACTGTCTCCTTGAGGCTGACCATCTTCAAGTTCACCTTGAGGGTGTTTGCCCGTAGCACTAGACAGTGCAACTGAAGCAATACCGTTGACGAAGTTCGATGCTTCTTGTTCCACTGCCTCACCCTTGTGGTTTTCTGGTGCTCCAGTCGCGCTGTCCTTGCTGCCCAACGTACCAGACTTTGGCTTCTGAACGCCTCCTTTAGAGCTTACGAGCGCTATTGGTGCTGGTGGGAACAGGATCGTGCGAGAAGGTGGGTATATAATAAGGCTGACCAATGTAATTGAGATGAGTGCCATGGTTAGGTCCAGTAACCAAGCTACAAAATATGCTGAAGCGAAGTAAAAAGTACGGTTAAACTCGCGCCATGAGCGTAGACGAACGATATGCTTGCCAAAAGCCATCATCCCGATACCCTGTTAACGTGTAAGTGATAGTCGTCGAAAGAATTTAATCGTGAACATACTATTGTCATATATAATCTTTCAATGTTTGCCCGTAGCTTATCGGGAGAGAATTCCTCTTCGTCTGCGATGTTCATATCCAGCCCACCTGGTGGTGCTGTCGGTATCTCTTTTACATGGTACATTTGCTACCGATGAATCAGTCCGAGACTTATTGATGAATATTCAAATGAGTTTCACCTTGTTGAACCGGCGAACTAGCAGCCATACTTCCTCGTTCGAGAGGCCTCCAACTAGTGGGCTTTCGACATGTTCTTTTGGTTCGTTCCATCCCAGATCCAGCACTTCCAGACCATGAGTGATTTGAGCTCTACCAGTGCCGTGATCAGGGTTGTTACCCTTTACCGCTTCGAGGGCAAGAGCATGACTCTCGGTGGGCGCATCTACAATTGTTGTAGCTTTCCCCTCGTGTATAGTTGGGTCCGTCTCCGGATGAGGGAGTAGATCTTTGAGGGCCAGTCCTTCGACCATGATGTGTGAGGTCAGGAACGAGACTGTAACAGGAGAATTAGATATAGGAGAAATTGAACACTAAGGCCTCGCGCATTGTTTTGTTAATATACAAGCTCAAGGCTGTATGCCAGTGAGTGCTTTCCTGAAAATGTTGCGTCATTGCTGCATTAGCGGCGGCCCGCATCACAGATCAGTGGACAGCCACGGCATCACTAGAGATCATCAGTTGCCGAATTTGGTCCAAATCTTTACGGCAACCATATTTGACACTTGAAAAGCGCGCGCTAATAACAATTAAAGCAAGACATCTTGAATGTTTGGACACTAGATTTCGTTAGGTGACGAGCGATACAGAGCCTCAAAAGATGGGAGTAGTAAGGTTCAGCATGTGTTTGGGATGGCATTCTCGCTTACCGATCTTCTCCAGGTTTATGATCGTGCCGCACCTCCTCAATGCCACACCTCTTTTATTCGTTCCCTGCTTCGATCATTCCTGATTCTGTTACCGATCTCCACAAACAGTCCGCGGCTGCACAGTCCTGACGCAGAATACGAGGCCTGCTCGCTCTGCCCATACGCATCGTCATAGTATCCCGTATCTTCTGGGATTTGAGATTCAGAGTGCCTTGATCGTCCCACTCGCTGCAACTGCCTGGTCCAGCCTCGTTGTGGGCCTCATTGTGGACCTCGAGTGGACTGCGTCTTTGAACACAGGCTGTTGGAGGTTTCCCAAGTCCTTCGAAGCCACACCGTTTCGTGGACTTGTCTTTTGACAATGGCATCTTAAGAACCCTGTTTGATGGCGATATACGAGCGGGCCTCTTTCTCGACTGTTTAGCTCTCTGATTGTCATATCTGCGTGTCCGGACTCAGTGACAGTAATCACGCATCTTCCAGAGAAAAGGTAAACTGGGAGCCCGAAGTATACTAAAACCAAATTGAAACCCATGCGACAGGAGGGTAATGGATGCTTATCCGTCAACATTGTTTCCGCGATGATGTGATTGGTGGTCATATCGGGTTTAACGACCTTGACATCAGTTTCTCATCAACTTCCGGAACACAGTCCGTAGACTTCTTTGCATGACATTCTGTCGTTCTTCGACTTCGCCCATTGTAGCTATATTTGGATATTGACGTTGGTTCTGCGATTGCCTCTACTGGACAAGCTTCTAGAGACGAACACATGTGCGACAGACCATGACATCCAGCGAACAACAGGCCAAGAGCGGCCAGTCCACCGCCAGTCCAAAAGCAAATGAAATGACAACTTCAAATGAAATGACAAATTCAAATTCAATCCCAACCCCAGCTTCAAACTCGACTGAAGATGTTCCGGTCGTTGAAAAGGAGGAAGAGCCTTCAGGATGGAATAGAATATACAACATTCTTACCTACTGCCCACCGCGGTGTAGATGGGATCCTAACAAGCCGCCTCGATTCTCTATGCCCATGAACGTCTTATTCGCTTTTGCAGCAGGCTTCACTGTTGCAAATTTGTACTATAACCATCCTATTCTGAACGTCTTGGCTCGTGATTTTGGCGTCCGGTATGAGCAAGTTGCACAAATCCCCACAGTCATGCAAGCAGGTTATGCCGCGGGACTGCTGTTTTTATGTCCATTAGGAGATTTGCTACCTCGACGACCATTCGTGTGTGGGCTCGTGTTCTTCACAGCAACCATGTGGTAAGCTATGAGCCAAATCATGTCAGGCATACCAACATTGACACCTTCTAGGCTCGGTCTTTGCATAACTTCCAACCTAGGAGCATTCACGGCGATATCTTTCATAACTGCTGTCACAACTGTAACTCCTCAACTCATGCTGCCTTTGGTCGGCGATCTTGCACCCCCAAACCGCCGCGCTGCAGCTCTCTCCATCGTTGTTAGTGGGCTCATGCTTGGCGTTCTAGTAGCTCGTGTGCTCTCAGGCACAATGTCCAACTTTGTAACCTGGCGCGCCGTATACTGGATGTCATTAGGTCTTCAGTATCTGATCTTCATCCTGCTCTGGCTATTTATGCCGGACTATCCCCCCACAAACCCAGGAATGAACTACTTCCGCATCCTGTGGGACATCCTGCTTATGATTCCAAGACATCCAGTACTAGTACAAGCTTGTCTCGCTGTCATGCTCTGGAGTGCTCCCTTTACTTCGTTCTGGACAACGCTTACCTTCCTCCTCGCCGGCTCGCCCTACCACTACGACTCCCTGACCATTGGCCTTTTCGGTCTCATCGGCATAGCAGCTATATTTATCAGCCCTGTTTGGGCACGCAAAATGACCGATCGCTTCGTGCCACACTTCTCCATCATATTTGGTCTTAGCTGCTCGCTCGCAGGTGTGTGCCTCGGCACATATATCGGGACATTTAATGTCGCAGGTCCGGTCTTGCAGGCTCTGCTTTTGGATTTTGGGAATCAGACTGCACAAATTGCACAGAGAAGTGCGATCTATACCATTGAGCCGAAGAGGAGGAACGGTGTGAATACTGCGTTTATGGTTAGCACTTTCTGTGGGCAGCTCATTGGCACAGCCGCAGGCAATCACATATATGCTGCAGCAGGTTGGATCGGCTCAGGCAGTACTAGTGTTGGATTCATCAGCGCAGCGCTATTGGTCATGTTTGCTAGAGGGCCGTGGGAAGACCGATGGATTGGTTGGAGAGGTGGGTGGAGTTTGAAGAAAAAGAACAAAGACAGTGCGGATGGGAGGATTAGCAAAAAAGTGGATACAGGTAGACAGAAGGTAAGGAAATACGAAGAAGAGGGCGCAGAGGGCGCAATGGAGAAAGTATTGGAGGAAGTTGCGGCGGATGATGGGGAAAGAAGTCACCTGGCGCGAGGTAAAGAGAGTAGTAAGGAGGGTGTCATTCGATCAGTGAGAGCATAGCGCGCATATAGATGAAATTTTGACGCGGATGAAGGGAGTATCAGGCGTTGTATCTTCAATAGGAAGACGTCCAACACGCCCAAAATTCATATATTGCCCCACGATCTCCTACCTACAATACTTCAATGATCTGATCCTCTTCGTCTTCTTCATCATTCTTCAATTCTACCAGCTTCCCAGCACTCCCGCTAGCCCCGCTCATGTCTGGCACATCCTCTTCCTCGCCCTCCTCCTTGCGCATAAGAATTTGCACCACACGATCACATGCCTCTCGCACCTCCTCGTTCTCGACATGCAGATGGCATTCTCGGACAATAGGGTACACCTTGACGCGTCTAAGCACTTCTCTACCCTCCAGCGTCGTGGTCAGAAGTAAGAGGGTCTCTAGGTGCGATTTGACGATCTCATTGTCGCTTTCTCGCTCCTTGTCTGGTTCGAGGAGTTGCAATTCGTCAAGCATACCCTCCGTATCTTCGTCTGAGTACTCTTCCGGTCCCATAAGTGGTAGCAAAATATAGGGTAGAAGGTTTGCGCCGATGCCCGGAGCAGGTAGGTTCGGATCTTCAGTAAGGTTGGAAAGCAGTACCGGGTGTGCGGGGACATGGAACGAAGCATTCTTGATTGTTGACGCGACGCCGAGGCGGCGGATGTGGCTCTTATGGTCGGTGAAGACTTGAATTTTGGTGATTGGAATGATGTTGCTGTCGTGTTCCTGCGGCGTTGTGAGGTATTCGCGACCTTTGGAGAACTATTGAGACGTCAACTACTGGAGGATGCTGCATTAAGCGGTAGGCACGCACCTTGGCCAAATCAGCGAAAAAGTATGACAGGTAGTCGAAATCGGCATTCTTATTGTACGCTCCCTCAGCACCTTTGACAAAACAGTCCATGAGTTGGTCCATGGCCCATTTTGAAGTTGAGAGCTCCTTTGGTGTGTCACGCTTCAGTTCGAGAACTCGTTGTAGTGAGTCGTCCTTTGCCATGTTGGCGAGGAGCATTGCAATTTCGTTCGCATTTGATTCTTTCTTATTCTGTTTCCATATTAGCACCCATATGTAACATATTATGTGTATCGTAGAACTGACATACTGTTATCCGAGACAATAGTAATTCGAGAAATGCATCGTCTTTCGCAATATCTTTCAAGACCTCAAGATCTGCTGAGATATTGATAAGGATTGTGAGGGCATTTTTTGCTATGGGAGCATAGTCCTTGACCAACAATTTGAGATCCTTTACAGGCTCCAGCTGATTACGCTTGAATAGGGGGACATCGGCTTGTGAGTATCCGACAAGGTGCTCAGCAGCTATTTGGTATGAGCGAATGTCGATGGCGGGGTGGTGGGGTAGCACTCACCAGCTTGTCGAATCTGTGTGTTACCGTGGTGCAGGAACTCAACGAGCTATAAGTAATTATTAGCTATGCGATCCAGATAAATGGTTCATCGATACCGTACTTCTTCAAGTTCTGTAGGCATTTTGAAAATTGCGTTAATGGTGTCATGCGCAATGACAACTTTTCCTCCACCATGAAATTTAAGGTTATCGATAACGTTAGCGCAGATTCTTCATCTTGCCTTTCCTGTTGCATAAAAAACCGCGGATAAGTCCGGGCCACCCAGCAACATCAACATGACAGATCGAATCAACACTGCTTAAACATATCCTAATAAACGTTTCTTACTCCTACAATCGATGATAAATATGCCTGATGAACCAAATGAGGTTGTGAGACGTTTTATCCAGCATTTTACTACCTCTCCGCCGGTGTACCAACCAAAACTTATCCGCGATTTTTAATGCAACATGAAAGCTTGCAGAGCGTCGAGCCCTTCTGCAACCTTCCGCCCTTCTTCTACCAAGTGCGTTTATGACACGGACTCTCGGGCCTTCCTGACGACCGGATACTCATCATTATCCCTTTCCGTTGAACATTGGTTGCTGGTATGGTTCATGATGTCGCCGTTCGGGTTGCTACTTACAAAGATACTGAACACGAGACACCTCAATACCTCACTCTACACTTCCACTGGTACCTGAGCTCTCATATCTGCTGTACACTCACTTCAAACTAGGTGCCCAGGCTCAAAGTGGATCGTCTCTTTCACCACCATACCTTATTCCGAGGATTTAGTATTTTCCACTCGCATAGTCTGTATGCTGCATGAGTCCTCGTCTTCGTGCGAACTACCGTTCTACATTGACCACGTGCGACAAAACTATCTCGACCATGATTTGAGGAGTGTTCACACTTTTCTCTACCCTCCAAGAAGAGCAGAGGTCACCACCGGCTTGCTTAAGCGACTCCCAAAATAGATTTTCGAGATGATCGCTTTCTCCCGCAGATTAATCCATACCCTGTGTGCTGGTCAGGTACATGGGAACTGACGAATGAAGACAAAGCAAAGACGACTGCAGGCCATACTGGAACCCAGTAATGTCCTGGCTTCGAGTGCCGGCGCTTAACGTGATGTAAGCCAACCACTGATGTTGTAGCCGCCAACCATCGCTACGCGCCGAGGAAGATCTTCGTTTTGATTGGTCACATTCTCACGAGAAGTGCTGTGAAAGGTAGGTCGTGCATGGGAGGCACTTCTACCGCTATTGCTCCGGGTAAGGGCTGAAAGCTGTTTTGCTAGCCTCCGATTGCGAATTCATCGTCGCCCCCCAAATACTCGTGGGTTCCGGTATTGTGGTGGATCCAATTCCGACGCAACTTCCTCTGGGATCTAGTACACTTTGATTCGGGCCCGTGTACATAATTTCTAATCGTTTACAAACTTGAAGAATAACGAGATTTCAAGATGACTGGCACCGGATTTCAATTGTTTCCCCCGCCGCCTCGCGCTCCTAGGCAGACTAGTCCAGCTCGAAGACCATCACCAGCCATGAAGCCTACTACTCCACACCCGGTAGTTGAGAGGAAGGACAGCGCGAACCATATGGGAGAATCTATCGACTTCCATGAGCTTGTTGTTCAGGACAGCTCGATCCCTGTTTCAACGTTGGATACATCTAATGCTGCTCCAACGATCACTGCACCACCTCGAGCGCATGTTGCGCTGATGGGTGGCTCTAAAGCTGGCCCTACAGTACCACCACCAGTATCGACGACGCAAGGGGATTTCTATAGGAGTCCCTCGTCATCATTCTCAACACCACACGCTTACAGCCCCGAACCGAATCGAGCAGCGTCTCCTGCTTTTTCTACATGTGACACTCTGGTTCGCAGTAACACTGCCGCAACAAGGGTACCCATATCCCCGCAAGAAGAGATACAAATGCGTTCTATGTTTCCCACGTACAATCCAAACGTACCGCTTTCACAGCAAGCGTACAAGCCCGCGCAGACATCACCTACTCATATCCCTCGAGAACAAATCAGCAAGTCGCCGTACTCCCCAGAGCCTTACATACCGCATAGCAATACTTCTTCGAGGTATTTTGTGGCTGCCAAATCACCCCCAAAAACGTTCTTTACCCCTTCACACTTACTCGATAACCTCTGGCTTGCAGCAAATGGGCAAGAAGAGCCAGCGATTCAGATCTACACCCTTAAAATGCACCGAGCTACGATAGCTAACCCCACGATCATTTTTGGAACTACGCCTTCGCTTCCATTCTATAGCCTGTCACAAACGAACCTTGCTAGCGAAGATCCTGCGGTGCCGAGAACCATGAACGAGCTGGCGATTCAACGGCATCACCCCACCCAGCCGCGGGTCCTTCCGATTGCACAGCTCGATCTCGTTGCGCCTCCCTCAATGGATAATATGATGTTCGACCCTCAGCAGCAGGAATCCACCACTCTGCTGACGAGTATATATCCAAAGTTAGCTGCTCTTCAAGCACTGGATATAGCCGCAAACTCGCCAGCCGCCTCACACATCGCCCTTGTCGACCCTGGTGCTCAATCGCCCGCCGCGCAAAGGCTGGCTGAGGATGTCCTAGCTGGCGCTGCCCAACGAGAATGTTGCACAGTGGCCTGGACCCGTGACGACCCCAAACAACAGTCCAACCCCTGGGCCCAGCATATTCCATCTGAAGGATCATACCACTTGCACCACCCCACCTTAGGCACCTTTCCAATCCAAATCGAAGGAGACTGCTCGGTAATCAACAAGCCTTCCACGCGTCCAGTGACAACAATATACGGTCACAACATTCCCTCTACTCCAAAGGCCCCTAGCCAGAAAACCGCCTCAATTACCCTATTGAATCCATACATCCTCTCTACCAGTACACCCAGAACAAATGCTTTTTCACCTCTTCCTCTTCCGCCACGTCTCGACGCACAAAACCGCCCTATTTCTGCCACTCCTTCAACTATGTCCATCAACCAACTGCCAACTACAACAGACGCCACGGCCGATGATGCCATGCTTGCACGTCTTGACTTCACCAATGATGCACTGACGCTCAACTTGGGTGCTTTGACTCGATTCGGCAACCCCTTTCTGGTCGACGTTGCAGCTTCCACTCTACTTGCTGTGGCCGTAGCAGAAGCAACACGTGGACGTTCGAGTCGAAAAACGAGTCTACAGGACTTTGATGCGCCACCACCAAATGACTACGAATCCCAAACGCCTGAAGACAAAGCGCGGTCTCTGAAAGACAGTTTCGCTCAAGACTGGAAAGGTGTGGATGCACGCTCTAAAGAAGGCCGGAAGAACGCCAGTGTGGCATTTACGTCCAGCTTAAGAAAGTTTTTTATGAGCCTTAAAAGCACGACAGTCGACGAGCCGAGTCATGTCACAAGTCGATCTGAATCTCGAGCAAGAGATAGGAATGCAGATTTTGACAAGGATATCGAGCTGGGCGACTGGTACGGGCGGTCTCAATCGCGCACACAGACGCCAATAGCGAGGGAGTCGAGGGCAGAGAAAAGGGCGAGAAAGGCGTATGAAAAGCAGAATCAGATGCCGTTTGTAGCAAGGGCCGTTATTGGTGTGATTGCTTTTGCGTTCAAGGCTTTGGTATGGGTGCTTACCATCGCTTTCAAGATGATCGCTGGGCTTTTTAAGATGATCGCCAAGTCGTTCAACAAGTCTTAGATCGCCCCCAAAGGTCTTGTGATGACTGGACTGGTGGCTTGGCCTGGTGACAGTATACTTTGTCAACCCCTTTATAGTGGCTCTCTTGTTTGTTTGTTTGTTGTTTAGTTGGGCACAGAGGTGGAGCGCCTTCGCATTATACCAATCTGGCTTATAGACTTTGAGCAGCAATGTCTGAATGCTCTTCCCACTTGTCTTCTGTACTTGGTCACACACTTACAGTTATGATGGGCCGGGCCGCTCACCCTGACCTCTGCAAAATCAATTTCGGCATTCACATAAGACATGACCCGGGTAACAAAGCACTGTTACCAACCCACCAGCTAGTAATCACCTCTCGTCCTCGGAGAGCGGGGCATTCGTTGTGGCTTGCAATAGTGAAGCACAGGCTTCTGAGCATTGCGTGTGGAGTTTTGCACCGAATGGGGCATGGGGGAAGTTGCCAGTGATGCCATGGTCAATGTTCAGACGGTGGAGAGTGGATTAATGATATCGAAAACAGTGGAACGTGGGCTGGGCTGGTGTGACGGGTCGAGTGCATTGCTAGTGTTGTGTGTGTGACTTGTGCTATACCCCAAAATGAAGTCGGCTTTTTACATTGGGAAAGTTGGGTCTCTGGTAGGGACACAGTGTTTTGTGCTTCACAGACGGCCAGCGACGACGGCGATAAGACGAGGGAGCACCGCGATACGTACATGATGGCCAAGTTTGAAGATACGTCTTGATTTGTCTAACAACTAATCTCATACGTTGTAGGAAAGCCCTTTTCGCCTCATCCAATCCCGTCTCATCCCGTCT
Organism: Leptosphaerulina australis; assembly: GCA_026120165.1. Lineage (NCBI taxonomy): Eukaryota > Fungi > Ascomycota > Dothideomycetes > Pleosporales > Didymellaceae > Leptosphaerulina > Leptosphaerulina australis. The sequence continues at coordinate 43,261 of JALRMI010000041.1, forward strand.
CATTCATCGCCATGATGCCCTAATGCAGTATATGCGTGATCAATCCAAGCAATGCAACGCCAGCCCATGAATCCTATCCTGTTCGACAAGAGCGAAGATTATGCCGAATGACGATTCTTAAAACATCAATGCTGTAACGACTTTGATTTTGCGCCTCCACTCCAGTCCTGTGCATGTCATGATTCTCATAAATCCATTCCTACTCTTTCTTTACCATCTCAAAACTTAAATCGAGCGAGGTGCGAGCAGCCAAATGATTCAAGCGGCCTTTGACTGAATATGCTGCTCGTTCAGCCACTCCAGTACGCTCTCGTAACAAAGTACAAACTGGCGCAGACTCTGCACCATGCTCAAACGCTGCAGTCGGAAGTCTTCGACTGTTTTTTCAATCAAATCTAAATCTTCTTTGCCGATCCAGGCGCCATTCTCGCGATTATCAGGCGACCCAGCATCGATATCCATGGGCGTAGTTTGCCTGTTCGACCGAACCTGCCTCTGGCGCTTCAGCATATCAAGAACCGAGTCGACTGTGCAGAAGGTACCAGTGCGTCCACAGCCGGCGGAGCAGTGTACGATGACGGGGCGAGTGTTCGCTGGCTCTGGCTTGTCGGGCGAACTGACACCATTGACAGATCGTACAACTGCATCGGTTTGCTCGATCAGGCCGAGGAGATGAGTCGGGTGAGCAGGGGCACCAAAGTCGGGCCAGTTCGAGTACTGGAGCTGTGTGATCTCGCGCATACGCTCGAACGGCTCCTCATCGTTCGAAAGGGTGAACTTGCGCACAATGACGTAGGGCTTTTCGGATGTAGGAGATAGGGTGGTGGCATTATCCCTAGGATCGGGGAAGAAGGATGTTTTGGGCTGCGGTGCTGTCGATTTGCGCAGGCTGATTGAGGGCCTGTGTGATTGCGAACGCTCCTTGTGGCCTTGGATCCTGGATGGCTCTAGGGAAGCCTTGTGCTCCCCAAGTTGCTTCAAGTGCAAGGTGCCGAAGTGCTTGTCGGACCAGTAGTTGTGTGCTTTGATTTGACCGCCTTCCTGCTCTGCAGTAAGCATGACAATGACGCGCACATCCTGCTGCCAGACCACATTCCAGAAGTCCTAGACGTGAATTAGCCTTGATCTACATCAACGTGTGACTGCGGCACTTACCTTGAAGGTAGCAGGAATCGGACCCTGCGTCGCAATGTAACGCTTATTTGAATAGGCGGCTTGGATATAGTTGGCATTTATGTAATCGCACGAACCATCTTTGCAACCCTCAAGCTTGACACGCGAATGCTCGTACGGCCAGATGTTGTTGTATCGATTCTTGGAGCCCTTCTCAATGCCGGCGATCTGGATGTTCTTTGCTGTGTCCTTTTGTCTTCCTGGGGTGCCGTATACAACCTTGCCAGATAGTGCCTCCTGCATGCGTTTCTGTTCCTTCTTTTCAATATGCAAAAACTTGTCAGAAACACGCTTTCCCGCATCCTTGTCGTCTGACGCCTTTTGTAACCACTGGGGGACTTCTTCTTTGGCAGAATCGGTCATGGATGCGGGCTGCTTCACAGGCATCTGTCCTACGCCACCAATAAGGTCCATATTCTGACGAATGTTGCCGAAAAAAGGGTTTGCAGCGTTCTGTGTGGCAGGCATAGGACAGCCACCGATGACAGGCGCAACTGCAGGACCGCTGATATCGAGCTTAAGAGCACCTTTGGACCCTGCCGAAGAAGTAGGGCTGTGAGAACTTGAATGTGAGATCCAGTTAGGGAACTTCTGTGCGAATTCTTGAAACCCACCACGAATGATGAAAGTGCCACCATTCCATCCCTCGCTTGTAAACTTCTTGAGTGTGTTGATGCAGGTCGCTGCGTCCTTTAATTGGACAGAGTTGGAGTCATATACTATTATGTGCTTGCTGTTTCTCCACTTCTCGAATCTTTGCCGTTGCTCTTCATCCTTAAACGTCTCTGTCAGCTTCTGGACATTGAACGATGCTCGTTTGAGAAGCGTGGTAGGAATGCAAAGACTTAATGCGCCGGCTATACGAGACTTGGCGTATTGTGTAGAGACTCGGAGGTCGAGAAGCAACACCTCTTCGACTGCCGACTCGAGGATGTTGAGGATGTGCTGAGGTGTCGCCATGGTCGGTCCATCGGTGTTGCTTTCATTGTAAATATTAGCAGGCAATGTCTCTGCACGCGTCGATTGATGGTTGATGGGCTTCCTGGGTACCAGCGAGGGCCGCGGTGGGCGGATCTCATCGAACTCAGCGATGGCGTCCGTGCGTCCAAAGCCCTCAAAGCTTGCTGGGGAATTCCTCCGAGGTTGATCAAGAAACATGGAAGACTCGGTGGACAGCGTGCGTTTTGGCGAACGCGGCTTGGGCGACTTGGGCGACTTGGGCGACGAGTCGCTGCTGCCATCCCCCTTATCCGTGGTGGGTTGTGTGGGCGTGGTCATGGACTGCGGGGACATGGGCGGCTTGTAGGACCCAGTCAGTGGGCCCTTAGTCGGCACTGCAGCTGAGAACGAGCCGAAATCGAAGTTGCCCAGGGCGAAGCCTTTGCTATTCTCTGATGCCTTCCTGAACTGCTCGAACTCTGGGTTCTGCTCGACGGGAACCATCTGCGGCGACGCAGCAGCCGTGGAGCGGACGTTTGATGTGGGCGGACTCCAGTTGCCACGAATGTGCTGAGCCGCGCTGGAGGAGAAGTGGTCGCCATTGATGGTCAGGCCAAAGTAATTTGGGCTCGATGTGCTGGGCGTCTTGCTGCTCTGCACGACATGGCTTGGTGTTTTTGCGATACCGTTCATGCGGGGCGCGAGGGGGGAGGGATTGGTCCTGGGTAGTGTTGTGCTTGGCTTCGTCATGGGCGTCGATCTCACGGGACGCTGGGAGGAGTGGGAGGAGCCTCGCGGTCTTGTAGAGACTACAGGTGTAGACATCGTGAGGGCAGCCTCGAGATGGCAGGCGACGTAACAGGTGTGGCTCTAGCAGTAGCGCAGGGAGGTAGTAGGGAATAGGTACATGAAATATGGATCCTCCGTAGCGTTGGTGTGGTTGGCGTCAGGTGCGGGTGTAAAGACTGGGGTGCTGAGCAACGCCTTCAAAGAGCACGGCAATTTCCAGTCCCTATGATGTCACCGGTAATGACAAACTCGAACAGCGCAGCCACAACGCTTACAATGGCGCTGGCTGAAAGATTTAGAAGAATGTCACTGATGTCTAAGCCTGGCCGAACTCATGCGATACGTGACTGCAGCGACAGGCACTTGCTTGTTTCTAATCTTGATGCCGCGGCCGTTGCGTGGTGATGTCGTCAGGGTGGGAGCTCGCTAAAGGCAGGGTCCAGCAGCAAAAGACCCCTGAAACCGGGAGGAAAAAGTTCGTGAACGTGACGGTAGGGCTGAATGCCAACGGCGGAGTGTGGGCGGAGAGGAAATAGGAGGGCGGGCTGATGAGTGATTGTAGTTTTGGGACACTGAAGGAGCAGCGGATCGAAAGTTCTTATGGGAGATCGGACAATCAGTGCATTTCGAAGATGTAAGGGCTCCACTTCCAGAGAAGCGAACAGCGCAGGTCAATGTCGGGCCTGGTCTGGATCTGACAATCACTACCACTTTTCTGTCCATCCGCCCAGTCAGCTGCCCGCCCTGTCATTCATGACCCCAAGCCTTTCTATTGCGACATCAACTCCCCTTCCCCTCCCCTTTAGAGCAGACGGAGAGACTGAGTGACTTGAACTGCGCCATCTGGTCTACCAATATGATACAAGTCGTCTTGTCATCTGCGTATCTCACAAGTATCGAGGCACTTGGCTAAAACAAGGTACTTAGTTCGCAGCATAAACCTGCTGTGGCTTGTATGAGACCAAGCTGGGCATCAAGTATCGATACGAAACACGGCAGGCCACAGCTTACTGGACCCTGAGATCGGCATGCACCCCCCAAGGACAAGTTAATTCCGAGTCGTTGATTGTAGATAAAGCGCCGTTGTTGTACCGCGTGAAAACAATGCAAGATGAGATCTCGGCAACTGCAGATTTGACAATGAAAGTGTTCACGAGACGGTTGATTCTCTGCGTCTAAGATGACAGACCCGATTCTCTGCATCTAAGATGATAGACCCGCTTGCCGCGTGCCGGTTGGGCTTCATGAAAAGTGACCGCTGTTTTGTCCAAGCTGGCATCCGCTATTGACCAGTCGTTGCCGAATGCTGATCCATTGATTCATGCCGTACAGGCGGCATTCTGAGACGCACTGGCTCACAGTTCTCGATATAGATCTGAGCAGTTGATGACATAGTCTATTACCACATCTCGAATAGCCCATGGTGGCAGCGGGAAGAAGCCAGGACTTCATTTGTTGGAACATTAGTGTCTCCGGCCGAAGGCTCTGTTCCTGCAGCACACAGAAGTGCTAGCTTACCAAGGGATTACACAAAGACTTGGACTTGGACTTGGTGGCACGAACGGGCCGTTGAAAGGTCCTCGTGGTCATTTAGTACGCTTCACTATCCATCAACTGCCTTGTTTTCCCGATCTGAAAGTTGCGAAATGGCATGATAATTTCCATGCGTTGTCACCAGGTGCCTCTCTTAGTCAAGGATACACTTGCTGTCACCAGAAATTTGGCAGTCTTGATATTGTGGCTTGAAATCTGTGTCGAAAAAAAAAATCAGCGTACCCCAAGTCACTCGAGGACACGCGCAACAATCATGCTGGCCAGTGCGATGAGTCAAGAGCTGGTACAGGAGTGGAAATCGTCAATGAAGCCTTGTGAGAGAACAGGAACAGACTCGAGTAGTCAACCATACCTACAGAGACAGTGTTACAGCTGTTGTTGTACCTTGGAGCAAGAGGACGAGCATTATCCTTGGTCACAGCGAGGGAACAGATAATGCACACTCAGCTATGTGCGTGTGAGACCGAGATGTGTGTGTGTGAGACTAAGGTGTGCTTGTGTGACTGAGGTGTGCGTCCCAAAGCAGAGTGCTGTTCTTGCACGTGCCAACGCGTTTCCGTGTTATCAAATTTCCCCACGCAACGCGTATCGTACCTTCCACCCTTCACTCCATCCCATCCTCTTTTTCTGTGCTCGCACGCCTTACACCGCTGCTCTACATATTACAGTTGCCATGTCGCGGGATAATACTGCGCTAGTTCATGATACATCAGATGAGGAGACTTATACTTATGTCCACCGCGTGTTCCTCCAGTCCTTCCTCACACATGGCGTCATGACAGTCGACGAGCTCAAGCCAGTGCTTGCAGCTATAATGACAGCGCACAGTCAGCCTCGTCTCTCGCTATGCGCTCAATGTACTGACATATCTCACAGACCCTGATCGTCCCTTCCCAGAAGGCGACGTGACACAACAAGGTCTTATAACACCTCTGATCCAGACCATCAATTCCAAGCTGGAGCCCTACACTTTTGAGATTCGGCACACGCGAAATCAAATAACAAAAGAGACCACCTACGCCCTGGTCAACAAGGCGTCCGATGCTATGACACAACTCGCAACCCGCTTCACCGCAAACGAAATCGCCTACATACGCCGCTTGTTAGACTATATGTTCGAAACAAACAACACGCACACGCGCGAAGTCATGGCAATCAAACAAATGGACGCAAGCCAACTCGCGCGGCCTCGACGGAACCGGCAAAGTCAAGCAGCTACCATGCTCGACGACGAAGGCCAATCGCAAGCTGCCGACGCAGGAATCACAATGGCAGAAGCTGACAATGTACTCGATGCGCTGCTGGCAGACAATTTCCTGCACCTCTCGCGCCTCAAGTACTATTCCCTTGCTCCCCGTGCGCTAATGGAACTACACTCCTATTTAAGAGAGACGTACAACGAAATTGCCGAAGACGATGACGACACGCCCACGATTCGTATACGCGACTGCGAAGGTTGCAAAGAAATTGTGACGTATGGGATCCGATGCAACAACCGTGAGTGTGGGGTCAGATGGCATGACAAGTGTGCAAATCAGTACTATAGTGGGAGGAGCGCTGAAGTGAAGAAATGTCCGAAATGTAAGACTATATGCACAGGGAATGTATACGTTGGAGAGAGGGCAGATAGGGTGCAGAGCAGGAATAGCTCTGGGGGTAGAAGGACGAGAGACGCAGAGCTAGACGAAGCTGAAGACGAAGACGAAGACGAAGACGAGTGATTTCAATACCCAAGGCAAAGGTTGGAGGTGAGATTTATAAACATTTTCACAGTGCAGCTGGGTAGCTGATATTCTAGTATATGCCAGCCAGACACCCTGAACTTTTTTTGTCTCCAAAGATGCAAGCACGATGCAAGCAGAGAGCCATATATACAACGCCAAGCCTATTCCTCGCACACGCTCAGTGCACACCGTTGGCCTTGCTCTTGTTCGCTCTGCGCTCTGCAACAGCGGCTGCGAGGTCCTCGAGCACACCGACAGTAGTCTCCCAGTCGATGCAGGCATCAGTGATAGAGACACCCTTCTTGAGGCCGCTGGGTCCCTCAGGTGGGACCTTCTGGTTGCCCTCGTTGATGTTGGACTCAATCATAACACCGACGATGCCGGTCTCGCCATTGCGGATCTGGTCGGCGACGTCTTTGGCAACAATAGGCTGGTTGCGGTGGTTCTTGTTGGAGTTGCCTATGACAAGTCAGCTATGAACTGTGGCCCGGGATACGAACACACGGAGGGGATGCATACCGTGAGAGCAATCTACCATCATGACCTCCGGCAGGTTCTTCTTCTTCAACGACTCGCGCGCAGCCTTGATGCTGTCCTTGTCGAAATTAGTACCCTTCGACCCACCACGCAGAATAACGAAGCAGTGCTCGTTACCGCTTGTCCTGGTAATAGCGGCGAGACCCTGCTTTGTCACGCCCATGAAGTGATGCTTCGCAGCCGCGCTGCCAATGGCATCAATCGCAACTGTGAGACCACCGTCGGTGCCGTTCTTGAAACCAATAGGGAAAGAGAGGCCGGAGGCAAGCTCACGGTGCAATTGCGACTCGGTTGTCCGTGCGCCAATGGCACCGAGGGAGATCAAATCTGCAAGGAACTGGGGGGAGATTGTGTCGAGCATCTCAGAGGCAATGGGCATGCCAGCAGATGTGAGGTCAACGAAGAGCTTACGGGAGATGCGCAAGCCCTTGTTGATCTGGAAAGACTCATCAATGTCTGGGTCGTTGATCAGCCCCTTCCAGCCGACTGTTGTGCGGGGCTTCTCGAGGTAGGCTCGCATGATGATGCAGAGGTTGTCTTGGAGCTTGTCGGCGAGGGCCTTCAAGCGCTGGCAGTACTCAAGGGCAAGCTCGGGGTCGTGCAGTGAGCAGGGCCCAACCATGACCAGGAGACGATCATCTTTCTGTGTGATGATTTGTACGGCTTCCTTGCGACCGCGGACGACCGTCTTCTCAGCGTGTGGTGTGATAGGAACCTCAGAGGCGAGAAGTTGAGGAGGAATCAGAGGGTCGTATCCAAGTACTGTACAGCAAATGAGCACCACTGTTGCAAAGTCCAGATTGAATTGTACTTACCGCGCACATCGTCGCTCTGTTCGTTAGCGTTGGGGGCAGGCATATCTCCAGCTAGTGTTGTGTTCTTAAGGTCTGCGTCGGCGAAAGCCATTGTGAAATGAGAACTTCTTATAGCTAGTCAGAAAAGCGTCCTATTGCTGCATAGCATGCGATTGTTATTGATTTTACTAACAATGGATGGTTCAGCGGTAGGGAACAGCGGTCAGGATTATGTGCTGAACGCAAGCTGTGCAGCGCCACGTACGGATGTGTTACGTGAGGGGCGATCCACTGGAGTCAATTGGCTGCTGATAGTGAGACACGATGCGAATTGAAAGAGTTGTAAGAAGTGTGCAAAGAAAGAGATTGAAGCTCTGAAATTTGAAGACGATGTGAAAGTTGTTCACGCGTTATAAGTCAGTCTTTGCCAGTTCGTTCTAGATAGAGTCATGCAATCCAAATAATTTTGGAGGATAGCTGCGGGGCTGTGGCTCTAATCGATACCAAACCTTAGCACACCGCCTTTGGCTTTATCATGTACATCTCTCAGGCCGCCGACCGCGCTGCTCTTGTTTGCTAAGCGTTCACCTCACTCACAACCACACTGTGCTATCCTTGGCTGTCTTCTCTTCCTCGTAGTTCGCGCTCTGGATGGTTTATTTTTTTGACGTAGAAGCTTAATGTGGCTCCTGTAAGTGCATTGCACTAATCAAGGTAACGTTGCCCTCTGTTATTTCTCTTTAGTCTACTTCTTGATGTGTTCACTTTCATGTGACTACACTGCCACAACCGTCAAACGTTATGCTTCAAGCTGAGCGGGGCTGAACTCAGCTCCTGTACACAAACTTCATCAGTGGACACCCGCGCCGAGCAAAGGGAAGTGACAGGATGCCGGCCCCCCTATCTGCTGCACCTTATTTTCGTAATTGGGATGTGGCGGCCCCCTTGACCCTGCCTTGATAGCGTGTTCGTAGCCTCCACAACATCTTCACTTCGCGACGGCAGCGCCGACTGCATGCAACGGCGCAACCTCGCTTGGAGGAACGGCTTCCCCACAGGATTGACCAGCGATCAAACTGGCGTGCGATTCCACTGACTGGACCGCCGGAAAGAATTCATGCAACACCTGAAACAGGGCCACAGTCCCTACTGCAACTTCCCCTAGTCGTCTAGCCCATCAGCTTTTGCTTCAAAACAGATGAGAGCACTACATCTATTGCTGCTTCGAGCATTCTCCACAGTCTTCAGGCCATCTGTGCGCTGCTGGAGTCATTTCACTGCTGCCTTGTCTGCACGTTGATCGTGTTCGCAACTGCAAACTAATTCTGTTGCTCTGACATCACATCCACCATGTTTCGATTTCAAACAATGACCACCAAGCGGCGGCGAGACGACGATTCTGATTCTGATGAAGAGCGCAACCTCAAGGTGCGGCTGCTACGGGTGCTGTGGGTGCTTGTAATGTCATCCAGCTAACATGACACAGAAATCTCGCCCTGTCTGCTTCGCTCAAGTCAACCATGGATATGCGCAGTCACCACTACACATTAACGTGCGGCCTTCACTGCCGCCTTCGCCACCATCGATAACGTCACATCTGGAAACAGCACATTCTCACAACACCAGCACACCACGGGATGCGTGGGGTGGCCCAGTCCAGTCCTCACAATGGGTGGATGTGGACTACAGTATGGATATGGATGAGGACGACAGTCAGAGCGATGTGCGCAGCCAGCCGCCAGAATCACCCTTTGGCGGACACTTCTTTCGCCCTCCAACGCTGAACCCGTCTTCTTCACTGCTTTCCGACCACAGTAGCGGCGGACGCATACCGACACCCATACACCCCACATTCAACAGAGGGGGCATGAGCGGCCTGTGCTATCCTACCAGTGGCTCAGCAGGCAGCATGGACGCAGGCCATACGCTTCCGCCACTACCAGGCCTCACAGTGCGCAAGAATAGGCAAGAGCAAGGAATCGACCGGAATCGACGCATGCCTTCGCCCATATCAGAAGATGACGACATCCCCGACACTCCAACTACGCTCACGCAATCGCAACTCTCGCGACTAAGTTTTTCGCACGCGAACGCTGACGAGATGGAAATGGAGTCTACTGCTCCGGCAATGGAAGTGCCTCCCACACCACGCGGTAGAAAACGCAGTGGTGCGTTGACAGGTACGCCACGGTTCAGCATGGGGTATAGAAATGATTGCGAGAAGTGCAGGGAGCGGGTGCCAGGACACTACTCACACTTCCTGCCGTAGTGCCGCAACTGCAGACAAGACATTTGGTAATGGAAACCAACAGCATACGACGATGACTTCACCGCATCATTTGGCGATTATGGCGTTTCACTGGAGCGCTTGCATGCACGGATCATGGATACACTTACATTAGCATTGAAGACATGGGCTCTTCACGAGGCGTTTAGCGAGCGATGTTATAATCGATTTCGTTCCTCTAAAGCACAACACGAGTATACCTGCTTGTATGCATATCCACCACCACTACACATGTACTATACCAATACATTAATGATCATTTTAAGCTTAATCACTCTGCCTCTACTCTCTCAATATTCCAAGTGTTCGATGCACCGCGTGACGCATACACTATGTCAACCACAACCCTTCGTTTCTTGCGCTTAACAAAATTGGCCAACCACCACGCCGAACACTTCTCGACACACAACCGGCCAACACATGCAGGCTGGATTCAAGTTTTGGGGCCATCTCGAAACACCCGGCCCGAATTAGTCGTGGGCTTACCATTAGGATTCGAACCCCTGGAATTAACGGTCATCATGAAACGGGCGGAGGCAACGATATGAGGGATCTAGTCGTGTGGGGTATTTTGCTTGAAATCGGCAGGCTCCGAGTGATGTAGACCTGCAATAGAGCCTCGGATGTCAGGACGCGTGTTTCGGCTTCGATATCAGACGGCTTTTAAGGCGTGGATGCTAGCCTCGGATGTCAGGCTGCCGGAAAGGAGGATTTGGAATCCTGATATTATCAAAAAGAAGTAAGGTTTAGATGTGGTACTGCAGTTACGCACAATTATCGCAAGGATCTTTTTAGGTTGCGCGACTAGTTGAACCATGCCTCAATCGATACGATCAACCGAGGAAGATCAGGAGTATGATAATGCTGATCGAGGCTTTCGCGCCCATCTAAAGCATCGTTAGTGACTACAAAGCAAGCAGATGGCGCTCAAATGTATCACTCTGCAGCTGCACAAGACTGTGACATCGAATTACTGCGCTGGTCTCTAAGTCGTCCGCTTGATATCGTATATATCGTATGGTATCATGATTCAACAGGCCTCTGCAGACATGCCGTCTTGTGCGCCAGACTCCAGCTCGTAGCTCATAACGTACACTTCCATCTTGCAGTTTTCACTGTTTCTTTGCCCCCTTCTTGCTCTTACCTCTGCCGGTTTTCTTCTCTCTTTGACACTTTATTTCTCTGTAAAGTCTCGGCTCTTCACTCATACACTCTCCCCTCCGTTCGCCGCGGCGCTGGCTCCACTGAGACTCGTCAGTGCTTTAGCAATATATGGTCCTACGATCGGAATCCCCCCTGCAAATCCGGCGATTGTAGCAAAGAAGTCTCCAAAAAGCACCAGTATGCCATAAAGCTCGATCAGGAACCCAAAGAACGCCCAGCGCATCAGAATCAGTGTTATGCCCAAGGCGAACGCGAGCGTGCCCTTCCACTTTTGCCGGCGCGCAAAGAACGCTAGGGTCTTTTGTGTGCCGATGATAAGGGTGAGACCGATCAGAAACAAGATCTGGGAGCATTAGGGATGTACTTGGGTAGGGTAGGGGGGGGGGGCGAGGGTATACATTGCCCATTGCTAGCCTGTATCAAGTCAGATTTTCACTCTCCACATGCCAGAGGGAGAGACATACATGGCACGATCAAAAAACATCATAACACCGCCCATCAGAAAGAGCCCGCCTGTACGGTTCCCGCATTAGTCGTGCGCTCGAAGCTGTATGTTGTTGATTGCCAGGGCTGCGTACCTACCTCCTGAGCAGAAGGCGACCCCAATCTCTGATTACTTTTAGCATAAGTTTGAAGCTGTTGAGTCTCTAGGAACGTACTTTGGGTATCTGAAAGCCACATGGTAGGCATTTTTGGAGTTGGGTTGCCGTAGGCCTGCAGATTCCAGAAGTGAAAATATACAAATTCCAAATACTGGACACGGTACGTTCAGAAAACAGCAATTATTGAGGGGTACGGAGCAAGCAGAAGCGAATCTGTGGTTGTCTGGTGCCCAGGAACTTTTGACACGAGTCCCTTTGCTGAGCTGCAGTTGACGCGCCTCGGCCGCTAGCGCATCCCACCCCTGCTTAGCGTAGGGTTTTGTAGCAGTTCGCAGATTTTTGAACTTTGCTGTGCTGTCACCTACAACCAAACACTTTCAACTGCCAAGTGAGCGTGCCTTCACGACGAGAAATTATGTATATTCTTGCGGCAATAGACTCCAGTATCTTCTGATTCTTTAGATCACGTAGAACCGCCCTGACAACAGCATGCCATCTCTGAGCTGCTGTAACTAGGAAGTCTCCCCCCGAGCTCCTGGTATCCTGTCTGATGGGCGAAGAACAATACAGGATCACGATTAAGCCGGAGCGCCTTCTTGAGCCTTGCTTCGAAAGGAGCTTGTGTGGGTGGAAGGTGCTTGACTTTGATGGTCATACATATCATTCGTGTTGCTTGCGTCTTGGTGAAGCTTGTGCCTGTCCTAGCAGCCAAAGCCTATCAAAACCTTGGCCGTGCGGTCCATGTCCCTTGTCATGAATGCAATGATTGATCGCAAATGACCAGAGGCTCGACCTTGATGCTAGTGGTTGTGTATGCCTGAGCTGTACAGCATCACTCATTTCAAGACAGTATGAGCGCCTCTTGCAGCCAAATATCCTTCATACACATTCTGCGGCATCATCCTGATGGTTCCAAACATCTCCTTGTTATGGTATCTTAGTCTCGTCTTGGGGTCTGTATACGGCGCAGGCAGCCCAGTGATATCACAGTACTTCTTTTGAGCACTTGGATGGAAGCTTGGCGCAGATTCGATATTCGTATACGTCGGCGCAGGCCCTGCAGCGTTCGCTGCTGCTGCCCGTCCATTCTTCTCGAGCACCAGCGTGCTGAGGCTTTGCGCTGCCTGTGCGATGTTTGGTGATCGGCCAATGCTAGATGGTGTTGCACCGCCTTCAGACGCAATAGCAGGTGTAGAGGCACCGCTATTGGCCTGCGTGTTCATCATCGATGCTTCTTTGCGCGATGCTTCGCCAAGAACCTGCTTGAGATTCTTGTTGCGGCGCTGCGGTGGCTTCCAGTTGGGGTTGCGGAATGGCTTGTGTACCGCGTAGATGTCGAGCTTGTCTAGTAATGCTTGGTGCGTCTTCTCATCTGAGGCGGTTGTGAGTGGCGCCATAACGATGTGTGTCTGTGAGGGTGGCAGATGAGACGTGTCTGGGCGCTATACAATTGCTGATGGGAGCTTGCGGAGGTGGAGCTCAGACGGGATTGCCCTTCACTAAGCTGCGCTGCAACTAACTGCTTCTGTCCGTCCCACCAACAACAAAACACGTGCAACACGAACATGGTAGGATAAAGGCGATAGGATGATATACAAGTACATTCACTGACGTTAGTCACAGGAGAGTCCACACGAGCATCAGCAGAGCCTCCTGCTCTCCCGCATCATTGTCAATGTTGTGAGTTGCAACTCAGTGTAAACAGCGTCTTCTTGCAGTCATAGACTGACTACAAGACCAGGAGAAACTCAACGAGGCTATCATGATGTTGAACAAGAACCTCCAAGAAATCAACATCCAGAACATGGACACAGAGCTTGTTGCGCAGATGTTCAAGAACTATCAGTCGAATGTGCTCTTCCACCTTGAAGGTAAGATACTTACATGCTGCAAGGAGGAAGCGTTCGCTGACCATAAAAGCAACCAATGGGCTGAAAGACCCAGCTTAGTTTCCAGTTCTTTCCAAGGCACGAACATTCTTGATGCAATTGATACGATTGGCTTGGGGAGACTATCAAAGTTATGAGTGAGGACAATAGGAGAGCAATAAACGAAGATGATACCCAAGTAGAGCATAACACAACGAATTTCATTCGAGTCAGCAGAATTTACAACCTTCACAACCTTTTGCACAAATACCATTCTTATATTGCTGTGATGCACAAGCCCAAAACGGCCCTGCTTGAACAACCCTATCCGGATGCAACACCTCGGAGGTGCTTGGACCTTCGCGCTCCATCAGCCACCAACATACAACACAACTCCAGCAACTTGCGCGCTAGTAATTTATGGAAGCTCTTTATGAACCACACAACATGATATAGAAATTCCTTCCTCAGCTTGATCTTGATTCACAACCACACGATAATGTCTCCATCCGCGGTCAACGATGCGCCAGTTGCATCAGGGCGCAACTCACCTAAGCCTCCGCCAGCACGAGTCTGGAGCGTGAGTGAGCCACCATTCGAAGGCTTCAGGCCTATCGACAATGAAGGCTATGCGCGCAGTAATCATGAGACAGCAATTATCATCGATAATGGTACTCTTTTCAGCTACAAATATGTATTTTCGCAGCCCCTAACAAACTCGCAGGGTCGTCAGCGGTTCGCGCAGGATGGTCTTTCGACTCAAAACCACGCCTTTCAGTGTTGCCGAATATGGCACGCTACAGAGACCGGAAGCTCAACCGCACATTTACTTTCATTGGCTCAGACGTCTACTCAGATGGTACTGCGCGGGGGCAGTCGAAACCAATATACGAGCCCGGGAGCAACATCATCAACAACTGGGATGCTATGGAGGGTGTACTGGACTACTGCTTCATCAAAATGGGTATCGACGGGCAGTCAGGAAGCATAGACAGGCCGATTGTCATGACTGAGCCTGTCGCGAACTTGGGCTACACAAGAAAGAGTACGTATGGTATACTCAAATGATGGCCAAGAGTTTGCTGATGTTTTCGCAACAGCCATGTCTGAAATTCTCTTCGAATGCTACGGCGCGCCCGCCGTCTCCTACGGAATAGACTCTCTTTTCTCCTACTCGTATAACGGCGGCCGCAATGGCTTGGTCGTTGATTCTTCTTACACATCGACCCACTTGATACCTGTAGTCGATGCCAAACCCCTTCTATCGCAAGCCACGCGACTCAATTGGGGGCGCTTTCAGTCCGCACAATACCTGTTGAAGCTTTTAAGGCTGAAATACCCTTCGTTCCCGGGCAAAATCAGCGACACTCAAGCAGAGGATCTGGTCAGAGAGCATTGCTATGTTTCGCAAAACTACGAAGAAGAGCTCAGCCATTACCTGGACTGGACAGGGTTGGAGGAGAGGAACCATATCATCCAGGCTCCATTTACAGAGCAGGTCGTGGTTCAGAAGACAGAGGAAGAGCTAGCCATAGCAGCAGAGAAGCGCAAGGAGAGTGGGAGACGATTACAAGCCCAAGCCGCTAAGATGCGTCTGGAGAAGCTGAAGAAGAAGGAGGAGGAATACGAGTACTATGTGCAACTTCAGGCGCAACTACAAGAAATCGCCACAAAGAAGGAGAAAGCACGAGTGCTCGAGTCCAACGACTTCGATGACGAAGGGCAATTGGACAAAAGGGTAAAGGAGCTGGAGAAGTCCATCAAGAAGACACGAAACAAGGATCTTGGCGATGACGCTGAGGACGAGCAGCAAGAAGAACCCACCTTCCCCCTGCTTGAGGTTCCCGACGATCAGCTCGACGAAGAAGGCATCAAGCAGAAACGCCAACAGCGCCTGATGAAATCGAATTACGATGCGCGTCTGCGCGCAAGAATAGAAAAGGAGAAAGAGAAGTCAAGGGTGGCAGAGGAGCAACGTCTCGACGACGAACGACGAGAGACAGATCCAGAAGGATGGATTGGTGAACGTCGAATAGCTCGTCAAATCATCGTCCAAAAAATTAAGGATCGCGAGCGCCTGAAGGCCGAGTTAGGAAACCGCAAATCACTCGCAAACCAGATGCGCATGAAATCTATCGCCAACCTTGCTTCAGATGCACCCTCGAAGAAACGACGCCGCGGTGGTGGAGACGACGACACCTTTGGTGCTGACGACGCGGACTGGGGTGTATACCGTACGATTGCTACAGGCGAAGGGTCAGATGATGAGGAGGAGGAAGATCTCACCAAGTCCCTCAAAGACATCGAGGCCCAGTTGCTGCAGCATGACCCGGATTTTACGGAAGAGTCAACAAGAGAAGCGCAAACAGACTGGACGAAGAGCGTGTTACATGCCTTCTTCCATGGTCCGTACCCCTTTGACCCCGAGTCCCAGCGCGAAGCGCACCAAATACACCTTAACGTTGAGCGTATTCGCGTCCCTGAAGTGGTCTTCCAGCCCTCTATTGCTGGTTTGGACCAGGCGGGTATCGTTGAAATAGCATCAACGATTCTCACGGAGCGACTTGCGAACAATCCCCGTCGCGACGATGTACTCAACGACATCTTCTTGACTGGTGGGAACACGTTATTCCAGGGCTTTGAGGAGAGGCTGAGAAATGAGTTAAGGGCTGTTCTTCCTGCTGAACAGCAAATGACTGTAAGACGCGCAAAGGACTCTATACTAGACAGCTGGCGTGGTGCAGCACAATGGGGAGGCAAGAAAGAGAATAGGCGCAACTTCATAACAAAGGCTGAATGGGCAGAGAAGGGTGGCGAGTATATCAAAGAACATGATCTGGGGAACGCATTGGGGTGATAGTTTGGATGCGATTATGTTGTCTGTTTGAGTACGGCTAAGTGGAGCGATATTGGCGTTCGGTGCTTTGTACTAGGCAGCGCAAGCGACACGACAATGAGACGATGCTGTGGCAAAGGATGAGATGCGAATATGCTGCTTTCACCCTCTTTGTCTCTACAGCAAGGCAAAGATGGAGTAACATATGGTACTCACAACTCCATTGAGACTTAGCTTGTGGAGGCGCCAACTTCAGTTCGATATAGATAGTATAGCACCATTGTGGTCCTTTATAGCGTCAAATCAGTTGAACCGAAACGTACCTGCATGGTCGAAACGAAAGGATTTGTCAACTTGTTTTGGCACTGTGCACTTTCAACTAATGCATCACAGCCGCGTTTCTTGCCTTGGTTGCTACTGTGGCGTCTTTTCCTGGTGCATCTCTTAACATTAAAGCGTCCCCTATCGATGATCCCAGCTTCTCCCGTCCCCAGTAGTAACATCACCAGGCCTAAGCTGCCCTTCTCACCACCTACAAGTATGGTTATCTGTTTCTCTGTCTGAACAGCCTATGTTCTGAGAGCATCCTCAGTATTTGACCATTCAATCTCAAGGCAGCCCAACTACTTAGTTGCGCTATCGCACAGTTCGGAGTCGAACGGTAAACCTTTATGACCTTTCTTCTGCACCTTGTTTCTTATTCTACTGCAAACTCGCTTAGAGTTACAATCACCCGAAATTGAGCCTATCACTGGTCATGTTCCTCACAATACGTTCACTGTCTACAAGAGCTGCCCTCACTACCACTTAACTCTCTTCCTACAGTTTTAATATCGCGCCCGAGATCAATTGGATGAGACCGAGATCACTGGTAAGAATTGAGCAGACGCAATGGCGGCAATAATGTTGGTGTGTTCAGGCAGACTGAGTTTGGTATGAGGAGTGCTGCTGGAAGCAGCAGGAGTGGTAAGAGGGGCTGTGATGTCAGGGGTAAGAGTATTGTCTGAAATAAGGGCAGCGCAAGTGACCTTGCTGGCCAAAGTCATAGCCGTAGTGCCGTTACTGGTTAAGTCAGGAGGCGGGAGGAGAGAGGTATCCAACTTGACTGATGTGTGGGCCCAAAAACTTAAGCTTGCTGATAAAAGTTTGAATCGACATGATGAGAAGCAGTAGTCGGAAAACTACATATAACAAACTGAAGAACCCCCCCCCCCCCCCCCGATGGTACCAATAATGGCAGACTCGCGCTCATTGGAAACGGCATAGGCGTTGTCTTGAGCAGTGACATAGGACGTCGCATCACACTCAAGTCGAGATAGGTGGCGATAGGAACACATTTTTCCTGGTCCTTGAAAATTGCTGGAAAGATGAGTCACATGATTATAGACCATGGACATGATTATAGACCATGGTTTTAAACAGGATTGACAGGGGTTGCTAAAGTGTAGGCCGGTTTGCTCACAGGGGATGCTTGGTGAGCCATTCTGAGCATTCAATAGTCTGGCCTGAACCAAGAATGGGTGCAGATGTGTACAAATTAAGACATCTGGCAAGTGGTGTTCTTTTGAGCTTTGCTTTGGCACACCTGTTGTGTAGAAAAATCATGCCTACCAACCTCACCTAGACGATTTACAGCCTTTGCTGATTTTTTGACGAATTGCTCATGATTTGAGCATATGGAAATGGCTAGACCACGTATCAAAAAATTACTTGTTTAAAAGATGAGTATGCATTGGGTAGGTATCATTGAAGAATGTAATCACTCCCGCTGTGTACTGAACACATTTCCACGGGCCATCACGAGAGCACAGTATCAAAGACGCCTAAAACACTGTGGTTTGTGCGTTCTTCAACTGCTAGCCCTGTGAGCTCTCTGCTGTAGACTGTAAATGCTAACAAGAGGTGTTGTCACAACGACAGCATTCTGTTCCCTTCTATCTCTTTCATTTATTTGGAGATGTGCACCGCGCCTTTGACCTCATGGTAGCACTTATTGACGCCCCTTACCATACTGTGTAGCACATGAATAGTCGCATGTCGTATCAGTATTTGTTGAGTTCTCGTCACCATCGAATCGCTGCCATCCCTGGTACGCCCTCATGTGACAAAACAGCGACACACTATAGAGTGTAGGTCTCATTACAGTCATCTTGGGTTCTCGAATTCCCAGCATCTTCAGACATATCTTCGTTGGGCACAAGATCCGCCAAGATACGTGAATATATTGAAGATGCTGATGATTGTCACGTGTAGACACACCTGCGGAAACTATTCGGGTTTGAAATGTTGTTAGGGTACGGAAGAGCATGAAGCCCTTTGTCTTCTTGCTCAAAATTTGTCCCAGCTTCATGTATTCATACTACGTGGCGAAGGACAGATACTTGTTGCATTGTGGAGTGAGACAAGCAACATGTTAATGTCGGGATCCATGAGACCAACGGAAGTTAGATCGGCCAACCAATTGCGCTACAAGCAAAGTGTTTCTATGCATTCACATTGTTACCTGTATGGTCGTCTGATAATGAGTGTTGCTGCATGAACATAGAACCTTCAACGCAGCTGAAACGTGGTATCAGCCTTGAGTGCCAAGTCGGGCGCAAGAAGATAATAATCGTCGCCATGGCACAACCAGATCAATAGAGAGTTTTCACCTAGATCTGGTGGACGTGTGCGAACGGTGGCATCGTACTATAGTTATAAGACATTACCCAAAAGAGTTACCTTTGCTTGATCGATTCAGATGCCATGTAGTGCGAAGGCGTTCCGATGATACAGTCGATGAAAGTGACACATGCCTCCAGATTATGATCATAACACGTTCATGGCACCGTAGCAACGGTCCATCGACAACTAATCCTGCGGCTGCAGTTTCGGAGGTCATGATGAAAGTCGAGGGGCAGGTATGACAGGGTCTCTGCGAGGCTTAGCGTGCCCCACACGCTAGCGCCCCGCTAAAGCTGTAGAACAAAATTCGCTGCGAACTTTTGCATTTCGACTTCGACGGCACGATACTTTCGCACCGGACACCAAAATGGCAGCCACAACCGTTCCAACGCAAGACAACATCCTCGTCCCCGAGACGCTGCTGAAGAAGCGCAAGTCGCAGGAGAGGGCTCGTGAAGAGCGTGCTATTGCGACAAAGGAAAAGCGAGGTACGCTGACACTGGGTGCTGTGGACGAACACGAGGAGCAGGCGATCGCGATGATTCTAACTACCAACACATCGGCTAGCCTACGGGCGATGTTGCTGTCGTTAACCATCTTTCGGGAATGATGCGATCGCCCCTCGTGGAGTTCATGGTGTAGCTTTTCTTGCGAGCAAAAACTGACTACAAACAGACAAGAGCAAGAAGAAGCGAGAAGTTATCTTCCAGCGTGCTGAGAAGTACGTCAAGGAGTACCGCGATGCCGAACGTGAGAAGATCCGTCTGAAGCGTGAGGCCAAGAAACAAAATGAGCTTCACGTTCCTGCCGAGTCCAAGCTCGCTTTCGTCGTCCGTATTAAGGGTATCAACAAGATCGACCCTAAGAAACGCAAGACACTGCAGCTCCTTCGCCTGCTCCAGATCAACAATGGTGTCTTCATCAAGCTTACCAAAGCCACTATGGAGATGCTGAAGATTGTTGAGCCGTTTGTTGCCTACGGTTACCCCAACCAGAAGTCCGTCCGCGAACTTATCTACAGTAAGCCAACCTCATCCTGCATGTCTACCTCAATACTAACTCGTCATGCAGAGCGCGGATATGGCAAGGTTGACAAGCAGCGCTTACCGCTGACTGACAACGAGATCATTGAGGAAAACCTCGGAAAGTACGGCATGATCTGCATGGAGGATCTCATTCACGAGATCTACACCGTTGGTCCCAACTTCAAGCAGGCTTCAAACTTCCTGTGGCCGTTTAAGCTCAACAGCCCTAACGGCGGCTTCCACAAGAGGAAGTTCAAGCACTTTGTTGAGGGGGGTGACCTGGGTAACCGGGAAGAACACATCAACGAGCTGATCAGGCAGATGAATTAAGTACAGTATGCAAGGGCGTTTGTGTGTAGAGTTGTGCATGCGTTTCATGCCAGCAATTGTTTGGTCGGATATACCATGGGATTTTGCATCGCAACGGCGTTTGGGAATAGGCTCACGGCAATGGCCAGCAAAGGTCGATACACGACTTCACGTGCGAACAGCATGAATGAAACTAAGCATTTCCTGTTTCGCCTGCTCTATGTGGCACCGAAACACATCACTCAATTTTGGCACAGCAAGATTTGCATGGATGTGACACTAGTGACATACTCGCAACAACTGCTCGGAGGAGTTAAAACGACCGTGATCCCTTCCACGGCATGCCAGGCACCAGCATGTTTGTAATGGTCGTCATGACAATCAAGAGTGCGACTGCTGGAATACAGCGCAGCACGCAAACTTCAGCTGGATACGGTGGCCTGTTGTTGCCTGCCCGAAAAGTTTGGTAGATGCAAGCCATGACTGGCAATGTTTGACGTTGAGCTCGACACCAATAGATTGTCCCTATTTCAGTTAACAAGCCGAGCGCTTGGCTTGTGGAGGTTGACGCTGGTGGCATGCTCAACTTTCCACAATAAAGTCACGATTTTCTTCCATATGGGCGCTTGATTACGGAGTGTTGTGGGCCAGATGTGCGAGGTGCGTCTGAGTGGCTGGGTTTGCCACTCTTCGACTCACGAGGTGACGACGATTTCTTCCTGGAGTGGGTTGCACGCCAGTGAGATGGAAACCTGCGGATGTGTACAATGTATGACGCTCGCCAGCATGTTGCTTGCCGCCCATGTTCACCTGCGAGCACACGGCTGTACTGGTGTTTGATTTGGGTCGATTCATAGAGGCCAGGCTGATCCAAGGACCCTTATCCGTCATCGTCAGTGCTGCACGCTGTCGGCGCCGACTATGATCGTGACCCCCCCGTCAGGTGGAGTCAAGAAGATGTGAGCAGGGCCGTACTGCCAGCGATCCCTTGGGCCAGAATGCCGCGAGATCCATTTGGCTCTAAACTCGACATCGTCGACCGCGGACTACGGCCAGAAACGGGACCTCGACTGCTCATGCGCCCACGAGATGCACGCACGTCTGGCACAATTTTCACGCGGACGTGAGGGTCCGGCGAGCGGCCTTCTGGAATTGAAGGTGGTGAAGGCGCATGCATGGTCGCAGCCATAGTCGCAGCCATAGTCGCAGCCATAGTCGCAGCCATGTTCGCAGGCACTACTGGCTGACATTGCAATATGATTTTCATTCACATGAACCGTATCTATTTACGAGAGCTGGGTCAAGCACGGACAAGACGACTCAAATCGAAGAGCCTTGCACTATGGCGCAGATGACAATTGCACTCGAGGCGGAGACCTGTAAGCCGGCTGCTGCATGCCTTGGCCCGTTTGGGACGGCCAGTCAAAGGATGGGGACGGCAACCGGTTTCTACGAAGAGGAGGCAACAAAACCAGCCCACACACGATACGTGGCTCGCTCCAAGGGTGGCCAAAAGGCGGTCCCTGGAACCGTTCATTGGATTGCGTTTCGGGGGGTGCAAGAGGGGTGCAGCAATTTGTGCCTGACGACGCAGCCAGTGCATCGGTGCTGAGCACAGCACAGTCGTGAGTGGTCGCTGAGCGCGCTTTGCGGCCTGGCGAGGATTATGACGAGCTAGACTGTATATGGAAAGGTTTTCACCCGTGCACGGCAGGTGAGTGGACAACTAATGAACGATTATTACGCAGATGCGATGGATGCTTGTGCTGGAGGAGAGGGGCGGTCTGTGCTGAGGAGAAAGGCCTGTGAGGGCTTGGAGGAAGAATGGGCTTGTCGATGGCCCCTTCGCTAAACGGCCACGGCCGGGCAACCACAAGCACATTGCCAACAAGCCGTGTCTGCTTCCCTTCTCTTCACCTCTCCACCCTCTCCCATCCTCAACCTCTCCCCCTCCAAACCTTCCAGGTTGCAGGCGCTGCTCGAAGCGACTCTCGCCGCTGAGCCATCTGCTGTTTCGTAACAGCCGGGCTGACTTAATCGTCCACACGCAGCAAGCGCACGCTCGGGCATCCCTACACGCCTCCGGAACCACGGCTTTCCAGCTGGCTAGCATCATCTTTACTTGGTGATTGCACCTCTCCGCCGCAGTTGACGTCGTCTTTCTTGCAAACCATCACAGGCTGTGCTGTGCTCACGCCGTGGTTTGTCGACCTGTCAGCGCACCTACGAACGGCCCAAAACCGGTCCGCTGGTCACCACCTTCAGTCAAGCCTTACTTGAACGGCATCAGCCTCATCATTGCCTCGTCCATCGATTACCTTGCGCTTTCTTTTGAGACGCGGTTTCTGGACTGTGTTGTATCTGGGTTTCGGATTTGAGCGTTGCTCTTTCTTTTTTTTTTTCGCCCTCCTAGGTCGCGCCTTCCATTCGAGGATCCAACCACCAGTTGCTTGCCGGCAACTCACATCGGCCTCGCATCACCGCGGCGATCTATTCACTTAGACCTCGCCCCTTCTTCGCGTTTCAGCAGTTCACACGCGGCTCGATTGTCCCTTGCTTTGTCAACGCACACATCGTGCCGCCTTGTTGTGATCCTAGCTGCGACACCAGACTTGCCGACCTCGCCCTGGCTTGCGCTCTCGACATCGACTACTACCGCATCGTCTGGCCGAGATATTATTCCTAGTACTTCTCGACGTTTGTCTTGACTGTTCCCATCCGCAAAAACTACGCATCCTTCGCGACGAATCTCCTTCGTGCATGACCGGAGCCTGCTAGAGTTTCGCCAGGTTTACAAAAGAGCTTACGCTCAGCACCGCCGGTGGCTTGAACGTTGAGACTGTACGTCACACTATAACCGCAGCAGCGAACACCACCTTGCTGGCGAACGACTAGGTACTGACACGTCAAATAGGTCATCATCAGTCTCTCGTTCCTCAGCAGCTCAGCTTCAACATGCCGTCCTTCTACCCCAGGCACAACATGGCGCGACAGCCGTATACACCTCCAGAGTTTGTGCCTAGCTACCATTCCTCCTGTGGAGGTATGCCCTACCAACACAACGCCTACTCTGGTCAAACATCGACTCGCCAGCAGGATGATGGTTACGACTACGCCGACCGCTACAGTCAGCTCGCTATGGCCATGCCTCCTATGTACCCACAGGCCGGCACTTACATGAGCCACGCTCCTAGCCTCCCACCACCAAGCTCGTTCTATGACGTGGGAAACACTTTGCCACCCATGCGCACTCATGAGCAGTCGATGCAGCAGCAGCAGCAGCAGCGTACGCAAGAGTACAATCAGCGCGTGCAACAACCAGCCAAAGAGGAGAAGCCTGTTGGCGGCGTATCGGCCAAGTTGGACTACGATATGGATATGATGACTGACTTTGTCCGCGACATGGCATTGCAGCTCATCACTCCAGGCCGCATGGAGCCCACTTCATTTCGCAAATGGGTGTACCAGGTTCTCTGCGCTACAAGATTGCCATCTGCCACTATTGTGCTCAGCATGTCGTACCTTTCTACCAGAATGCCTATGCTAATCCATGAGCCCAAGACGGATACCCACTTGTTCCGCCTTCTTACCATCGCTCTGGTGCTTGGCAGCAAGTTTCTCGATGATAACACGTTCATTAACCGCTCATGGTCAGAGGTTAGCGGCATTAGAGTCGACGAGCTGAACAGACTGGAGATGGAGTGGCTCAACGCTATAGACTATAAGCTCCACCGCGATGCTACAGAGCACCAGGGCTGGAACACTTGGTCAGAGAACTGGAAGGACTACCAGAGTCGTGCGAGCCGAAGCAACAAGCTGAGCCCCATCGACACCTCCGTGCATCGCCGCTCTTACAATGCGAACAAGCCTCTTCCACCGCTGCCCATGCAGCAGGCCTACCAGGCTCCAGCTTACGAGCCTGCGCCCAAGTCTGCAATGTCTTCATACAGCTACGGCGGCTATGCTCAGTACGACCCTTGGAGATCGTCCGACCACTCTCCCGCATCCGCGCCAATCACAGGACCCACCACCCCGGAGTACTATGGTGCGACCGGACCCTGGGCTTCCGCTGAGGGCTATTCGCGTCGCACTATGTTTGGTTTCCCACCTC
Organism: Leptosphaerulina australis; assembly: GCA_026120165.1. Taxonomy (NCBI): domain Eukaryota; kingdom Fungi; phylum Ascomycota; class Dothideomycetes; order Pleosporales; family Didymellaceae; genus Leptosphaerulina; species Leptosphaerulina australis. The sequence goes on from JALRMI010000041.1 coordinate 67,637, forward strand.
TGTCTCAGCCGGGCCACGCCCCACAGCAGCACCACCAGCAGCCGACGAACTATGGTCCACCTCCTTATTCTTCGCAGTACAACGCCTCTGCTTGGAACCAACACGGTGTGAACTGTGGCTGCATGTACTGTGCACAGAGGCACCAGCCCTACTTCATGGCTTCTGGCTTTGGTCCTCAGGCTATCACTGCATAAGCGATGCATCCGTTATGGCGCCTTCGCCTTCTTCATTACATATTCTACGCTTGGCTTTACTTCGACGGTCCGTTTGTCCAAAAGTTTCTGTTCTCTTCCGCACTGCCATTCGGTCTTCTGCCTGGACCTCACGGATCACCGAATATACGTTCGTCGCATCCACTTCGAGTCCACCTCTCCCGACTCGACATGGCCCCTCAATTCTCGGCGCGCAGAGTTTTGCCTCCGCCATCTGCACGCATATCGGCGCCATCCTGGATCTAACGAAAATGCATACCCAACTTGCGATCATATTGCATGATAGATTTTCCATCTTCTCAACCTAAAGGTTTCGTTCTTTTCTCTCCTTGTCTCATGTTCTAGACATCGGCTTGTTCTGGGTCTTGGGCGCACGTACAGCGAAATTGTGGGATTCGGCGTTTTGTTTCTTTGGCCTGCGTGCCACAAGCAACGGTTTCTGGGTTCGGTTGGCTACGTTGCCGCTTCGAGCGTGACCATTGTACAGCCTTTTCTTTATGATTTTCTTTCTTACAATATTCACTTTGGAGGAATGGTTTGCGTTTAATGGATTCTTCTGCGAGGCTGGCTCTGGTAGCATAACCTGCCGCGTCTCGCTCGGCCTTCGAACCTTCACGTCTCTGACTGGACACATGTCCTGTCGTTACCGATGCCATCGAAGGCCTTTTCCCATCTCCTGGTAACGACTTTATCCTTCGATTGTCGCCTTCCGAGCCGGGTTGTAATTAATGGCATCAGATCTACGACGGGCGTTTCTTTCATTTTATGGCGAAAAACATCATTTCTTCAGGGCTCCAGATACCACATAGCATAGTTTCGGGCAACAGGTAGAGACCTGTTCAGTGTATTACTGCGAGAGAAGCAGAGTCCTGAGAGTAACATCAAAATATGAAAAAAAAAATAATTGGAAAGCGGCAGTACCGCGAGGAAACAAACATCGCCTTCCAACTTTTTCATTGGCTGTGACTTGATAAACCACTACAGCAAATAGTATAAACTTGACTAGGCAAATGCATTCTAGGGTATACCACCTGTTGCTGTGGCGTGGTTTGAGGCATATATAGCCAAGAAAGCCTGCCACATGCGTTTAGATACAGACAGTCACACAAGAACAAGTTCGTCCGTCAATGTCAGCCCTCGATACCACACAGCCCCAAGACTGCATACAACCACAAGGCCTGTCCGCGGGCATCCGACCACGCTAGCGGCATGTCGGACAAAAAGACAAGCCGTTTCCGCGACAGAAGTCTGAGCGTGCCCAAGCTGCAGCCAATCACAAATATACATCATCTTGAATCGGATGACTTTCATCTCTACGTCAACACTATCTCCGTCAAGACGCGTTGTCTCCGCGAGCAATAAGCTGCTGGCACAAATGATGCGAAAACCTGCAGTCTCACATTTCGTTACTTAGTCCGTCTTAGAGTGCAGCTGAGTGTATATACAGCCTCGATGTCGCTCCGGTCGTTCAGGTCTCTGCTCAGGTCTCTAATCACATACCGGACCTTGCAAAGCAGTGCAAATCAGCAACCCTTCTGGCAAAAACCACATTTCGGTACAACGGTCCAAATGAGTTCCATTGGTGGTGCGGGTATTGGCGCAGCTCTGTATGCTGCGGTCAGCAATCCTCGTCAAGTCGCTGCGCAGCCAGAAGAAGCAGCAGCCAAAGCACACCATTTGAAGAATGGCAAAGGCTTTACAAATCCGTGGGATAGCTATGTAGAGCTCGGCGCCTTTCAAATTATGTGGGGAATGCTTTCGTAGGTTCTGAAATTTGACGACCGAAGAGTAGTGGTTACTGATATGTGTAGGCGCAAACTCACAGGCCAAGCTAACAAACCAGATACAACACCTCCCACCGTGCCCGTCCGGACGCCTACCTTTCTCTCCACACGTGAAACCTCGAAACTACGTGCTACTTGGCTTGGTCATGCGTGTTATTACGTCGAGTTCCCCGGCGGGTTGCGCGTACTCTTCGACCCTGTATTTGAAGACTGCTGCGCGCCTATTAATTTTAAGAGCTTAAAGCGATACACACCTCCACCCTGCGAACTCGAAGATCTCCCAGCCGTAGATGTCGTGGTCATCAGTCATAACCACTATGATCACCTCAGCTACCCTACGATCCAGCGCTTGCAGAAGAAGTTCCCGGAAGCGCACTACTTTGCACCGTTAGGGAACAAGGTCTGGTTTGAGAAATCTGGCATCACCAAAGTCACTGAGCTAGATTGGTGGGAGACCAGAGACGTCAAGCTTGAAGCTGTGGAGGGAGACGACAAGAGTGACCGCACAGGCTCCGTCTCAGTCAATGATAAGGGTGTAAAAGGTGGAATTACGGCGACAATTGGTGCCCTGCCGTGCCAGCATGTTAGTGCAAGAACGCCATTTGATAAGTGCAAAACACTGTGGGCGAGCTGGAGCGTTGAGTCTGGCGGCTCGAAAGTCTACTTTGCTGGGTTCGTCTTTCCTTGCTATGAGTCCTCCTCTTCTACACCTGACTAACAATCATCACAGAGACACAGGGTATCGTACCGTTCCTTCTCTCCCGAAGAATGTCGATGACTATGGTCCTGACTTCGCACATCTCCCTGTCTGCCCTGCTTTCGTGCAAATCGGGCAGCACCGCGGCCCCTTCGACCTGGGTCTCATCCCTATCGGCGCGTACGAGCCGCGCTTCATGTTCAGCAACGTGCATGCAAACCCTAAAGATAGCGTGAATATCTTCGTCGATACAAAGTGTAGGCAAGCCCTGGGTATGCATTGGGGGACGTGGGTGTTGACCGAGGAGGATGTGCTTGAGCCGCCAAGGAAGCTAAAGGAGGCGTTGAATTGGAAGGGAGTGGAGGAGAACAGATTTGGGGTGTGCGATATTGGGGAATCAAGAGAGTTTCAGAGTGGTGTTTAGATAGGTGAGTGAGATGCCCACAAGGACGTCGTGAGTGTCATTATAATACCCAGAGCAAGTGGAAGGCGTGATGTGATCGCAAGCCTAGCAATTTCGCGGGGCTATAGGTGAGATTGAGTATCTCATCCTCAATACTATTACGATTCTCTCTACCGTTTGACATTACTGTAGACTGCAGCAACGATTGCTGGATTTCAAGAGTTTCATACCCTGCCTTTGCCTTATTTTTCCATCATGGCCACAATGTCTCCTCTTCCCTACGCCATCCTCAACATAAACCCTGCCCCCTTCTCGCCCTCCTCCTGCGCCGCAAATATGCTGCTGAAGTCAACTTTCCCTAACGCTGGCGCACCTCCACGTTTCGGCGCATGCGGACTCTGCTTTCTTCTCTTTTCCTGGCCTGCCTTGCTAGGGAATGTAGGAAACATCTCACTCGGCTTCGGCTTCGGCGCCTCTTTGAAGTAATCGTGATCCAGTACTTCCTTTGCACTTGGCCGATCATCTGGATTCAAACTCAAAAGGCTCGACAGGAGTTCGACGCCCGCACCGCTGAGGAAAGGAAATCTAGCCCGATCGAAAGCCTGCTTGTTTCTCTGTTCACGGGGAAGCTTCAAGGAAGGCGCGTTAGGCAGTCTCCAGAATCCAGGCCAGCTTTTTTCTTCGGGCAGTCCGCAGAGAGTGAATATGCGACTCAGTTGGTCAACTTCATTGGTCCCAGCAAGGATGGGCGACTTGAGCAACAGCTCACCCATAATACATCCCACACTCCACATATCGACCTCCATTCCATAGTTTGGTGTGCCCAACAGCAACTCTGGTGCGCGATACCACAGCGTGACCACAAGTTGTGTTAGGGCTGCATCTGCTGGGGGAATATACCGTGCCATGCCGAAGTCGGCGATCTTGAGTTGACCGCGGTTGTTGAGGAGGATGTTGGATGTCTTGAGGTCGCGGTGCAGAATGTAGTTTGAATGTAGAAATGCTACTCCTGAGGCCAGCTGTCGCAATAGCGTCTTGACTTCAGATGCAACAAAGGGGTCATGCATGTCATCCTGTAGCGTCTTTAAATCGTGCTCAAGGAATTCCATGACCAGCACGCATTCTTCAGGGCTATCGCTGGACAAAACTTCTTTCAAATCGACGATGTTTGGGTGCCGAGCTTTCTGCAGGATAGCGATTTCGCGCAGAGCGGTAATGGGGAAACCGTCTTGGTTGTAGTCCATTTTCACTTTCTTCAGAGCGATTACTTGTGAAGATGCAATGTCTCTAGCTCTAGAAACCCATCCGTAACTCCCCTCTTCGATGTGGTTGAGTGTTTCAAAGTTGGATCGGTGACGGCAAGGTGTCCATCCCCCTCCATCAAACCTCAATAACTTACGTTCCTTCTCTGATTCCCTTGAAGCCATGACCGTTTCCTCTGACGTGGCATCCTCACCACTGGAGAGTCGCCGGCGCTTTGCTGGTCGTTCTGATGCCTCTTTGGCAACTCGAGCCGCTTCTTCTGCTTGTTGTTGTTTTTGGAGCTTCAGACGCTTCTTCTCTTCCTTCTCTTGCTTGCGACGGCAGTCCTCTGCTTTATCAGCTTCTTCATTTGCCCAGCGTGACGCCATGTTTTAATTGTTGTATATGTGTGAATATGAAGCAAGTGTCGAACCATTCATCCATGTGTCATGGCCATAGCTTCTCCGCGTTCCGACGACATTTTACTCTCGGAACGCGTAGACGTCATGGACCTTCTTCTTCTTTAGCAATCGCCATGAGAGCCCAATCTCTCAGTCTGCTCTATACAGCGACACGATGTAGTCGTCTGCGACCACGCTTTGCCGCCTCACTCCAAGCGCAATGCGCACTTCGCCTATACTCAACTTCGGCGCCTTCAAGTCCTTCGACACCACCAGCAACGCCTTCAGTGCCAAAAGAAGGCGAACGAAAATGGTCAACACCACTCGCACAATTCCTCGGGCAGGCTATCACAACTACAGGGCCCATATCGGTCGCGGCTTACATGCGCCAGTGCCTCACGTCTGAACTAGGCGGTTACTACACGCGCACACCCACTGCAGGTGAAGACCAATTTGGCACCAAGGGTGACTTTGTAACATCTCCAGAGATTAGTCAGGTTTTTGGTGAGCTAATTGGAATATGGCTCTATGCAGAGTGGCTTGCCCAGGGGCGAAAAGAGAAGGTCCAAATTATCGAGGTTGGGCCTGGCAGAGGCACATTAATGGATGATGTGTTGCGGACCCTATCGAGCTTCAAAAGGATGACAAAGAGTATTGAGGCAATTTACCTCGTCGAGGCGAGTCCTCATCTGCAGAAACAGCAGGCGCTGCGACTGGCTGGGACTCTAGAGCTGGAAAAGAGTAAGATAGGATGGAAGGCGAAGTGCAAGTACTTCCCTGACTGCGACATTCAGTGGTGCGAAGATATTCGATTCGTACCCAAAGGTATGCTATTGCTACCTCTCAAACTATTGCGGAAGCTAATGGTACTACAGAAGAAACATCCACCCCTTTTATCCTTGCACATGAGTTCTTTGACGCCCTGCCTATCCATGTCTTCCAAAACGTCCCTGCATCTTCCATCCCCAAATCCTCAACCATTATGACACCCACCGGACCCATCACTCCCAAGCATGGCCCTACAGCGCCTGGAAACCAATGGCATGAACTTGTCGTATCTCCTACAAACCCATACGCCTCAACACCAAACCTCAAGCCAGGCGAAGAGAAGCCTGACTTCGAAATGACTGTTTCTAAAAGCCCAACACCACACTCTCTCTACCTCCCCAAGATGAGCAAGCGGTACACCGAATTGGAGAAGACGAACGATGCAATCATCGAAATCAGTCCTGAGTCACTATCATATATTTCCGATTTCGCGATCCGTATTGGCGGCAGCGATGGTGCTGCTTCACGGCCTGTAAAACCAGGGAGCACACCAACTGCAAAGCCGGTCACCTCGCAGGACGCCCCGTTCAAGAAGCCCTTCGCCTCGGGTGCTGCGCTGATCCTAGACTATGGCACAACAGACACCATTCCTGCGAACACCTTGCGTGGAATCAGAGGTCACAAGGCCGTGAGCCCGTTTGTAGCTCCCGGCCTTGTGGACTTAAGTGCGGATGTTGACTTCCTCGCGCTCGCTGAGAGTGCGCTCGATGCAAGTGATAACGTGGAAGTCCACGGCCCGGTTGATCAGAGTTTCTTTCTGACAACGATGGGTATCAAAGAGCGTGCGGAACGGTTGCTGAAGAACGCAAAAGATGAGGAGACAAAGAAAAGGCTGGAAGTTGGGTGGAAGAGGCTGGTTGACCGCGGCCCCAACGGCATGGGCAAGCTGTACAAAGCTATGGCTATTGTGCCATACGTTAAGGGGAAGAAGGTCAGAAGACCTGTAGGCTTTGGTGGAGACATCATGGGGTGAGGTAAACGACATGTAAATGTATAGTTGGTATTTTTTGTATGATATGTACGATGTATATTGAGTATGCTACAAAGTGCATGCTTTGTCCCACTGCAATCGGTACTGCTGCTCTATGAGGCAAAGAATCCCCGGACAGGCTAAGCACTAGAAACCCTAAACTGTTTCGCGGAGTGAACCTAGCAACCAGTCCCTTGCTGGAAAGGCACCTATTGTCACATGCCGGTATGACCTGTTTGTATCGAATACGCCAGGATGAATGTGTACCAGCATGCTCACCCACTGTAACAGCTTGACATCTTACCACCGGGAATACAAAGGCTTCGATGGCCATTAGAATTCATTTGCAAGACATGCCAGAGCTCGAGAAAACTGACGTTCATAACGCGGCCGATACGGACTATGAGAAGACGTGCGTGGTGTACATGTTTGATTGAAAGACATGTATTGATGGGATCCAAGCTATGAACACTCGACGAGAATAGAAGCAAGGGAAGTGTTGGGGAAGGGCAAAATGCCCATGCGGCGCGAAGGTACGAAATAAAAATCAAAACGAAGCCAGAAATAAAGCATATGGTTCCCGCAGGCGTGCAAATACACCTATAGCCCTCTCATATGCTCTAGTCTAGCCACGACATATTCGCCAAATGCTCTTTGCAACTCTGCACCGGCCTGCGTGTCTTTGGGGTCGATGTCATCGTTGGGCAGCCCAAAGGCCTTTGGACCCTCTAAACAGCTGTATATGATATTCTCAATCGTATCCCCCTGGTAGCTCTTAACCTTTTGTAGCCACTTAGGCTCTGTCAGCAGTCGGTTGCGAACATTGTAGGCATCTCTCGGTTTTGCGATTTCTGGGTCAACTCTTAGGATCTTCTCGAGCGGCTTCCAGTATGCAATCTCTAAAAGAATGATTCCTAGGGAGTAGAGGTCGTGGCTCTTCCTGAACCCACCTTTGTTGCCTTGACGCTGGACAAAGGGGTGACGATAGAAGTCAGCAAAAAGATCGTCCGAGGGGCGCTCTGTCAAGTCATCTCTATCAGCTGGGCGCGAGTAGTCGAAGCCTGAAATGTATGGGTCTCCAAAGTTGACTTCTCCAGACCCTGGTTTTTTGAAGAAGATGATGTTCGTAGATCGGAGGCCTTTGTGAAGCCAGTCGACGGCGTGGAGTCGTTCGATGGTCTCGGCCAAGAGGCGCATTAGATTGATACGAGTGGTAAGTGATGGCACTATGCTGTCCTCGTTGTTAGTTGCCTTTACGAGTTGATCGTACAAGGACACAGGTGCTTCTGTAGCGGGTACTTCTTCTGGCGTGCCGAACACAATCCCGAAACGACCCCCTTCAATGTCTTTGAAATAGCCAAGACAGTGAGGCGCTCTGAATTGAAGTGATCGGATATCGTTGTCTTTCTGGCTGTTATTCTTAAGCAGAGCAGTAAGTTTTTTGACGCGCTCCTCAATCATAGTATTCAGGCCGTCTTGGTCAGGAGCTGGGTCCGCTATCTTCCATTCAACCCAAACCAAATCCCAGTGTGATGTCGAGGGATTTCTGTAGAACGCATCTGTACGTTCTCCTTTGTCGTAGTATTCCTCGAAATCTACACCCTCTCGAGGCTCAATCTCATCCCCTTGTCGAGGACGCATATCTTTGATTGAGATTTCAGTCTTGCATATCTTTGTGGCGTCTTCAGGATCCAATAGTCTGAGAGACTTGCCGACTTCAGGAGTAAACTCGGTACAGTCCTCAATAGCAAGATTAACCGCCTTTGATTGGGCGAGGGCCCCAAAAGTCTCAATTCTCCGCATAGGAGGGATTATATCATTAGTAAAACCATCGTCGTCATCTCCGAGGTCGGTAATGCGGGTTTTTCGTCTTGAAGATGTGATCATTTGAGACTGGATAATCTCAGCGAGCGTCTCCAGATTCCGGTTCATGACAAGAATTTGATAACTAGTGCGTGTTTGCATATTCACCACACTTTCTAATTGACCTTGACTGAGCGCTTCGTTCATTTTGTCGTTGTAATTGGCCAATTTTTCTATGAGACCCTCCATCTTCTCTTTATTGAACATAGCCCAAGTCAACCTTCTGGGGGCGTCTTTGAACTTTTTGGTGAATTCAATGGCCTTCAATACCAGTGGATCTGTCGAAGTTGGTGGGAACCGGACCGCTTCACTGTCAGGAACCCGCGGCGCATAACTATTTACTGCTAATCCGGCCTCGAGCAATCGATCATGGGAGATTACAAACTCTTCCGATGTCTCCTTTAGTAACGGCTGGGCAAGCGTTTTATACTTCTTATCGAGGCGCCCGAAAGAGTTTAAAAGCTTCGATTGCTGCTGCATCACATTCATCACCACATCTCTTGACATGTGGTTCAAGAGTAGACTTTCATCGGTGTAGTCCAGCTTGACGAGTTTTGCCCAATTAAGCAGTCGGTGGTACTCCACTGTGAAATTGACGAGCAAAGCCTGGCAGTCTTTTCTCATACGACAGGCATCGCTGATGAGCTCATAGCCTACTGGGAGTTAGCGATGGTCGCACGCCCGCGGCTATATCCTTGCCTTGTATGCAGCCTGCAAAAGCTTGAAAGAAGAAAGAAACAGCGCCAATCGCAAGCTCGGCCATGATCGCGGTTGCTTGCCTGGTTCGGACAGAATGTGCTTTTCAAAATGGAAATAATGTTTCAGATGTGCGAGCAGTAGATAGAAAGGAGAAAAAGAAATAAGAGTTTGAGAGACAGGCTGATACTTATCCATCCCAACTGGGCAGGGCAGGCTTATACTGTATGTACCTCTGCATGCTCAGCCTCACAAGCTGGGCTCTGTTACAAGTTTCAAGCCAATAAGCCGTGACGAGGTGGATTCTGGTGAATGCTGTCAAATGACAGCTTGATTTCTGGGGAACAACTTCTGAAGCCTGCTCCATGGCTGAGGGTGTTCAGGTGGCACCATTTTATTGGTTTTTAACATCAAGTGCAGGAACGTCTCGAGAAAGCCACAAGCGCCACACAACATTGCGCCACATTCGTAACCTACTGGGCCCTGTCATTCCGTCGATGGTGTCACTGCCCCTCACTCACAATTCACAAGCTCACTGTCAGTTTACTTCCGGAACCGTTGGTGATGGTTCTCGAGATCCTCAATCCATGGCGCAGCACTAAAGATGAATTTGAACCGACGCCCTTTCCCGTGCTCTTCTTCCGCGTACCCGTGAAGCTCCTCCTACACTACACCTACCACCTGATAACCCGTCTACGCTCCACACCAAAACCCTCTCAGCCACCAATCCGCGTAGTCTGCATATCAGATACACACAACAGTGTTCCTAAAGATGTGCCGTTAGGCGATATCCTTATTCACGCTGGGGATATGACGAACGAAGGCAGCATAGCGGAGATACAAGCACAGATCGACTGGCTATCCTCTTTACCACACAGAGAGATAATAGTAATAAGCGGAAACCATGACACCTACCTTGACCCACGAACACGACCTTCGCTCTCCTCAACCCGGCGACAAGGGAGTCTAGAATGGGGGAGGGTGCATTATTTGCAACATAAACTCCTTACGCTCACAATCACACCGCAGGGTACACCTAATACTGACCCAAGGACGCCTTTGTTAAGAAGCGAGAGCTCGCAGAGACGGCTGCGCGTCTATGGTGCTCCACAGATTCCAAAATGTGGGCCCATGAGCGTGCATGCGTTTCAGTATGCGAGGGGTAGTGATGCATGGAGCGAGACGGTGCCTGAGGATGTGGATATACTGATTACACACACGCCACCAAAGTTTCACTTGGATCTTACACTGCCAAAGGGACTGGGGTGCGAGCATTTGCTCAGGGAGGTGCAGAGAGCCAAGCCTTTGTTGCATGTGTGTGGGCATGTGCATTGGGGCGCTGGGATGGAGGTTGTGTATTGGGGTAAAGCGCACGATGCTTATGTGGAAGGAATGGAGACAGAATCTAGGTATACAAGGGGTATGCTGAACCTGAGATTGTGGTGGAGTGTAGTCAGGGTGTTCTACAGAGGGATAAGGGAATTGCTTTGGGATAGGGTTTGGTGTGGACAGACTGCACATACCACTGTAGTGAATGCAGCGCAGACTTACGGTAATACAGGCAGGCTGGGCAACACGATCCAGGTGGTCGAAATATAGTACGACTTACAAGGGCACATCCCCAGCACATTCATGGCAATCATAATCTTAATACATCAAACACAACAGCACTTCATTGTCAGGAATCTTTTCGAATGAGAAAGGATTCTGTTGCTTTACCCCGACTACCACATATCTCTACGAATAGCCAAGTTCAACATGGAGACCAGGCATTTGCCGTTCCCCGCGACTTTGTTGTGATTGAGGTCATGAAACATGAACCATAAATCGTGCTGCCATTGCATATACCTGAGTAATGCCATGCCATGCTCCACCAGCCAACCATATGCTTTGCGCACATGCTCAGAGACGACGACCGCGGCGACCACCCTTCCTGCGTGTGGAGTCGGAAGGTGTAGGGGTAACGTCCTCGATACGTCCGATGCGCATACCAGCACGGGCAAGAGCGCGGAGGGCAGACTGAGCACCGGGACCGGGGGTCTTGGTACCGTTACCACCAGTAGCACGGATCTTGACGTGGAGAGCAGAGATACCGAGCTCCTTGCAGCGAGCGGCTGTAAGACTCGTTAGCATGAGATTGTCAAAATCTGTACATGTGTGTACATACCAACGTCCTGGGCAGCCAACATGGCGGCGTAGGGAGAGGACTCGTCACGATCGGCCTTGACCTTCATGCCACCGGTGACACGCGAGATGGTTTCACGGCCAGAAAGATCAGTGATGTGGACGAAGGTATCGTTGAAAGAGGCGAAGATGCGGGCAACACCGAAGACGAGCTCGCCCTCACGGACCTGGGGACCAAGCTGTGCACTGTCAGATGTATGTTCGGGAACGTTGTCGCATATCGCAATCGAGGCGATTGTCGTGCTGTCGTACCTGGATGTTCTCCTGCGCACCGCGCTCGACCTTCTTCTTGGGAGGCATGTTGGCTGTGTATTAGTGACTGGCTGACGTTCGTGAGGAGTCTGGAGGCTGTTGTCGAACTTTTGCAATTATTCAGGTGGGCCCCACGGTTAAGCGAGTGCTGCTTAGTCAGGCTGACTAGCGCGGCAGAAAAGTGATATCTTCGCGCACCGCAACACCTTCTATCCTCCACCATGGGCTGAACACCGCGCTCGACATCCGCACTGAAGTGTGCACCGCAATCATTATGATCGATGGCAAGAGCATTGGTATTATCGGCATGGGCGACATGGGGAGGATGTACGCTCGTAGGCTGAGTGAAGCTGGATGGAAGTGAGTGCGCGGCACGGGTCATGAGGCTTTGCACTTGGTAAGTAAGCTTCCATTTCTCCTTTCCTTTTCTTTCATGATGACTGTGAGTGCATTTGGCTCGAGTGTTGCGCACGGCTACACTGTCACCGTCTTGGTTGGCAGTAATTAGACGTGTTGTGGCCAATGATGTGAATTCTCGCTACCTTAACTTATACAACTCTGATCTCAATATCCTCTCCGCACTGTTCAAACACACTGTGCTTGGACCTTGCTAACCAATGCCCACAGATGAATTGCGGCTGACATGCCATGAAGGGTCAACGCCTGCGATATGCCGGAGAAGTTTGACATATTGGCTGAAGAATTTAAGGATCGTGTAGGATAGTCTATGTACATCACCAATAGAAGCATGCTGAGATAGCTCCAGCCAAAAGTTGAAATCATGCGAAGCGGCCACTTTGTTTCCCGGTGCAGCGATTACATCATTTATAGTGTCGAGGCGAAGAACATCGATGCCGTTGTGAAGGCTTTTGGCCCGTGTATGATTTTTCCTGTTGTAAGGTGGACTGTAAATTGACACTCGTGTACAGCCACTAAAGTCGGTGCTATCGTCGGCGGTCAGACTTCCTGCAAAGCCCCGGAGATTGCAGCGTTTGAGAAGCATCTCCCCGCCGATGTCAGCATTGTATCTTGCCACTCACTCCACGGGCCAGGCGTGGATCCAAAAGGCCAGCCACTCGTCCTGATCAAGCACCGCGCCTCCGAAGCCGACTTCACTTTCGTTGAGACTGTCCTCTCCTGTCTGCAATCAAAACACGTCTACCTGACCCGCGAGCAACATGATCGCATCACTGCCGACACACAAGCCGTCACGCACGCAGCTTTCCTTAGCATGGGCGCCGCATGGTTCGCCAATAACCAATTCCCTTGGGAGACGCCACGTTACATTGGTGGCATTGAGAACGTCAAAATCAATATCACCCTGCGCATCTACGCGAACAAGTGGCATGTGTATGCCGGTCTTGCGATCCTGAACCCGGATGCCCAGAAGCAAATCAAGCAGTATTCGGAGTCCGTGACAGAACTATTCAAACTTATGCTTGCAGGGAACCGGGACGAACTGTCTCGTCGCGTTTATGCTGCACGCGAAGCAGTGTTTGGTGGTTCGCATGAAAAGACGGAAGGGCAGGAGTTGCTGTTGCGGGATGATTTGCTGAATCGATTTAGTCTAGGCGAAATGCCGGAGCGTAAGTTGAAGAATAACCATCTTAGTCTTCTCGCTATTGTAGACTGTTGGTGGAAGCTTGGCATCGTGCCATACGACCATATGATCTGCTCTACGCCAGTAAGTCGTACTGTTTCTTATATTCTTTTTATTCTTTCAATGGCCAAGGGGTCTTTTGGGCTAATCGTGAGTAGCTCTTTCGCATGTGGCTTGGCATAACTGAGTCTCTTTTCCGCAACAATGCTCTCCTTGAAGAGGCAATTGAAACCGCCATCAACGATAATACGTTCCGCGCGGACGACCTTGAATTCACGTTCGCCGCACGCGACTGGAGCCAGAGAGTCAGTTTGGGGCATTTCGACGCGTACAGAGAAAAGTTCGAAGGCATTCAGAAGTACTTTGAACCTAGGTTTCCGGAGGCGACGAAGATGGGTAATGAGATGATTAGGGCGATCTTGGAGAAAACAAAAGAAGGCTGAGTGGAGTGTACGTTCATACGGTTCGAGGGGGCAGATCCAACTGCAAGCGATGGTACACCTCAGCATGTGGGTGTGCATTCATGAAAAAAAATCCCTTCATACCACTTCTATCATTCTAGCAATCTCCATAAATCACTACATTAGAATTTAAAGTGCATTTTGTCGAATCCCGGATGTCCGCAAACCCTATCATGCCATAACCCTGGAATTTTGAAGCTCATTTCTCCGTTTTTTTCGAAGATATGCGCAAAAGCCTTTTAAGGTGGACAAGCCCAATTATGTCTCTGAAAACCGACTTCATCACTGTACATAAGTCTTAAGTGCCTTACTTTCCCACGTGTCAACGAATGTAGAACGAATTTGGATACATTGTTTTCCGAACTTTGAAAACTTTGAAACTACATCCTATTCTTCGTGCTTCGGCACCGAGCCGAGACTTGTTAAACCTTGTCTGCAATTTTTGTGGTCCAGAAGACTCCTGGTAGCTTTATTAGACGTCCAGGATCTCGTGAAAGCAAAGGAAATTGTGGTATGGATACTAAGCACGTGAAGTGTGAAAGACAGAGTATCCGTCCTGTATTCAATGAATGACATATGCCATGATGTTGTGCAAACTACATATAATTCCTAGATGCAGACCGACACCTGAGTTACATTTTTATTTTCATGTTTCCTGCATGGGTCGGGCAGACAATTAAGCACGGCAGGCATGTCCAAAATCAAACGTGTGGTCCAATATACTTTATTCTTTATATACTTTATAAAATCACCATTGATTATCAAATAGCTTATTACAAGCTCAATGGGGATGTGGCTCAGTGGTAGAGCGCCCGCTTTGCATCTTCTCTGAGTTCCCAACTTGAGATCTGATGATTTGCGGGAGGCCCAGGTTTCGATCACCTGCTTCTCCACATTTTTTGTGTTTCCCATGAATCTTTTTACATGGGCGTTCGACAACGGGTTGAGGGGCCCACACATTGCTTTTGTAAAAGAATGAGTAGAGCAGAATCACTATAGTCTTAAATTTCACATGTCATAAAACAGACGCGCATTTTATTGAATCGTCAGGGATATGCATGAGCTTAAAGACGTAATTGGAAGTTGCGCACACAGCATCTCACACCCACCTTGCTTACCACATCTCGCTGCCACCTACTTACCGCAATGCACGCGAGCGCTCTACTGCAAGCAGCCTCCCCGCGTTACTGATTGCTCGAACTGCTAATTTGAAGCTATTTGATGAAAACGTAGTGGTGCTAGCCGCTGCGCGGGCATTTTGAAGAACTTCGGCGTTCTTAGAATGGATTGGCCTGAACAACAATCTTGAATGGCATACAATACCGTTGCTGTCAACCTTTCCAGTGGCAAGAACTTTCTGATTCTACATGTCGTTGGAGCTGGCAGTGCACTTTTAGATGTAACTGCCTATGGTTGACTGCCTGTTGTCCCAGACATGGTGCCCGCTGGGACTGGTGAAGTTGAAAGCCTTCACTGGTGCCCAAGTGTCCTTTACAACTAATATGAGAATTGCCTTTGTTGCACGCGTAGAATGAGTTAAGAGACTGCAGGACTTAGACGTGATCAAGTATTCTGCATATGTACTTGGACTTTTGGGCAATCTTTCGAAGCCACATTGACACCATCATTTTCGATATGCTTTCACTTCAGTGTCAGTCCAGTCCTTACAAGCTTCCTGTCTATAAAGGTGAAGATGAGAATGAAACAGCCACAGAACTTTTCTTTCACCTTGCGTCTCTGTATATCCGTTCTCTGACTTCTTTCATTCTACTCAGAGACATTGCTTCTGCAATATACTGCCACACAGTCACCAAGCCATCCCGCTTTCGCCACAATGAAATTACAAGCTCTTTGCAACCTTATCTGACGCACATTACATAACGCTTCGCCAAGCCCAGGTTCCAGGATGTGGGACTCCAGCACAGTCACGTATACGGCGACCGCGTACGCCCTCAATACACTTGGCATCAATAATGACGATTTGTTGCGGCGGACAAACAAACTTTTACACGACTTTGCGGAATGGTGGGGAGACGACGCGGAGGTCGAGAACCTACCCGGGGTCGCTTCAGTTGACTTCTCCAATGACGTCGAGGAAGGCGTTGAAGACTGGAGACTGGAGTGGTTGTTAGAACGACTACAGATCGAAGATTTCGCATGCGATGAAATACATGAAGCTGGTGACGTGTCTGCTGACAATTTGGTTGAAGACTGTGAGACCGCTGAAGTCGTCACTATGGATAGTGACAGTGGTCAGTGTGCTGATGTGAGCTCCGGGCCCGGAGTCTGGCACTCTACCACATCTGTTTGGACGAGTACGCCTCACATCCCCGACGGGACTGACCTTACCACCGAAGAAGGCCAGGCGCGGCCTGCCAAAGTTTTGGTTGAAGAAGGCAAACATTGGCACGACGAGGTTTTGGTGGCTCTGCCTGAGGGCTCAGGCCGGCTCCCACATCCAGAAAACGCCATCAACACTGTCAATGGCTGTGAAACTACAACATCCGAGATGGCTGGAGAAGCGAGCGACGAGGCACCATTAGTACCTCGAGAACCTTCTGTCGCTAATGTCAAAGAAGGGACTAGTGGCACTCAAGAAGGAGAAGCTACTTCCCTGTCAAACCATAATGACGAACTGGCTGGAGAGGAGCTGACTGGTGAGGCTGAGGAGTGTAGCGAAGTTAGCAAGGATACTGCTGTTGTGGAAGGTGAGCCGACACCTTCGTTTGGAGCGCCAATAGCAATCGAAGACTTTGAAGACCTGAGGATGCTTCTTCGGCAGCACGACCTGGCTCTTGGTCGAGATCGTCACCGCTCGTATAGACCAAGACGTTGAGTAACGTGGAGATACTTGTACATACGGACAAGGAGATGTATATGCAGATGTTGAACAACAAATGGCATTTGAACCTCTTCAATCTTGTGTCCCCACTAGTCCACATGCAGATTTATAGTATCGTGGAAATGAGTTTTGGAACTAAGCTTTCATATTAAGAAAGTACACAACTGTGAATGAGAGTCCTCTCTTCATGACAATCAATAGGTATCACAAAACGCCGCAACGCCGGTCTCCCCATCGTACAAGGACTGTCGTCGCGTAAAGGTAGGGGGTTTTTTTTTGGCGAGAACAGAAAGGAATATAAACACCGAAGTGTGAGACAGGCATCACCTGCAGCCATATTTCATCGTCTTAGGCACCCTCAAAGACCCCTAGACTACCACAACTGGCGCTTCGATCTCTCGCAGTCACTACCATCGAATATCCGCGCTTACGCATCCGGAATCTCGAGAGGCGCGATTGTCCATTCACCACCATAAACCCTCCTCGTCGCTGCCGTAATATCATCTCCTTCCGTCTGGAAGAAGACATACAGACTGTCATACAACACATCGCCATCATCGTTCTTCTCGCTAACCGCAGTGACGGTCATATGTGTCCCACCCAGTGCATACAGCGGCGCAGCAGGTGTCTGGACTGTGAAGTTTTCATGGTTGGGGTAGCTTGTGTTTTCTGCATTGTAATTGATATCGTAGCCGCGAATACTTCTATCTGCGGACTGAGCGTAGAAGTATGTTGTATAACCCAGCGATGTTGATGGCCATACATCTGGAATGGCAGAATTAGTGGCATTTTCCCAGGAATTGATTGGATGTTTATCGTTCTTGATTTGGGTCGTTGTGTTCGTGTCGGAGTCTTTCCAGTAGAACTCGACGTCTTCGTCCTTGTTGACCATCATCGCATACTGTGTGGTGCCGGCACCCCAGCTGTAGCAGCCAACGCCCGCTTGCGTATTGAAGCCCTGCCATTTTTTGATCTGCTGCCAGTTATCGTTACCGGCATACCAAGCGTATTGTTGGAATGTTGAGTTATCGAGGGCATACCAAATGTTCATGCCCAGTCTGTTGTCGAAAGGTATTTCGTTTGGCTTGCCTGTGTTCGTCGGAAAGTTCTTGAAGTCGGAGTCACCGTAGTAATTGCCTTTCCAGCATGCTTGAAGGCCACTGCTTGGGGAGTCGTAGACCTTGAGGTTTTGCGAAGTGAGCGGGCCTGGTGTCCAGACTTGAGCGGAAGTCGATGCGTTGGTCTGCGTTATCTGCTTTACTGTGTTGTCATTTCCAACGTAAAACACATGGAACTATAGCAGTTAGCGCGATGGTTGTCAGCCAGGGTGTGAAGCCTACGAATTGTGTTGAGTTGGCAACATATGCGACAGCCGATATGGGTGTTGCATTCTTCGCGTCGCTCGCAATTATCTCTGATTTAGAACCGCCGATCCACTTCTGACCTTTGGTGTACTTCATTTGCCTGAGATCTCCTGTGTGATGTTGAAAGTATAGTGTGAACAGAGTTCCGGTCTCTGGATTCCAAGACTCTCCGGCCAGTGCAATGCCAGATCCATTAAAAGCTCCTTTTTTCGATAGGTATTTGGCGTTTAGTGCACCGCCAATGCAAAGCTTAGGATAGTCACGGCAGAAAGGATCCATTTGGATTTTATCGTCGCTGATAGAATGTCAGTGGGAGTGCTCATTTGTAACCATGGAAACACATGCAACTCACCCCTTCTTCTTCAAACCCACGCTCAGCCCTACTCCAAGCCCCACTGCGAGGGCGATAAGCCAGAACAAAACGCATCCCAGCAGCATCCAGAAGGTGCGCTTCTTTAGGCCACATTTCCTGTCATCCTTAGGTGGAACTGGTGGTGGAACTGAGCCAGCCCGAGATATGTGTTCGTTGGGATCAACATGCTCTTTGAAGGTGTATGGTCTTGGCTGAGGCGATCCGAGTGTACTTCCTCCATGGGACGAAGGTGAGAACGATTGACTACCAAACGGATAAGAGTGCTGGCCGGGTACGACTTGCGGCGCTGAGTAGTCGGGAGTCGTACCAGCAATGACTGTATGAACAGTGTACGGTGTCTCTTTCTCGGTAGATATGCTGATATAATGTCAGTGGTTTGTGCCGTCATGTGCAAGAAAGTGCTCCACTCCAACTCATTGCAAACAACGGTCATAGCGGAGCACTCACGGACTGGTGATGTACCCTTCCTGATACTCCTGCGGCGAAGCATGTTGGTATGCTTGTAGAGGTGGAGAGAGGGGCGGCGGTGGGGAGTGTGGCATTGACGAGTACGGCGAGGATACAGAGTTAGTGTGCGTTGAATGCGGTGATCCTTGAGTTGTGTATATGCGATCATGCTCCTCAAACTGGGGTGGAGGAGAGTTCCACTCGCCCTGTGAGGGGGTACGCGGGGGACCATTCATGTTGTCGTAGTGGTTGTCTCGGTGCTCCATAGTGTGAGATGTATGAAGGTCGGTGTCGTGTGGACCTGAGTTTGAAAAACCCCAAACGTGGGCTACACTGTGGCAGCCAAAAGCATTTGCCCAGAGTGGCTGTACGTACAAAATGAATTGGGTGCGGCACAGGTAGCGGATCTTGTAGATGAGAGCGAGCTGAGTAGTAGGCTAATGCAGGCCTGGTGGCTTCTGGATTCGCCGAACTTGCAGATGGGGTAGTACATCTGCGTGACCGTAAGCAAATGTACAGTGCAAGTGTCCAATCGGAAGGAAGAAGACGGCAAGGAGCATAGCCGTTGTTGGATAGTGTGTCGCGAGTGCAATGCTGTAATTGGTCTTTGCCCGAGCCGTGTTCTTTTTTGTGTAATCCTACGGCCGCCTGCAGTACAGTCAAGGCTGGTTTGTGCTTAGGTGTTGTAAGCACCCATGTGTGTAAGCATGCAAGATAAATGAACTCTCTGCACTGCCATTCGAAACACATAGCTTGGAAGATGGCGGCACTCATTTCGAGAAGGAAGATCTGCCCAAGCCGATAGAATTCTGCCTCAAAAGCTAAAGTTGTCCTGTTAGGTGCATCTCGAGTTCCCTCAGCCTTGTAGCAAGGCTAAGCAAAAACTAAGCAAGGGCTGAGCTGAGACAGTGCTCTACGATTTGCCAGAAGTAGTCATCCTGCAAGGATAGCAAGGAAGACCCGGGACACTCTCAGCTTAAAGTAGCCACGGGAGTCCTTCAAGCGATGTATGCGAAAGAGCTTGGTCTAGGCACAGCGTGGCAAGCCTTGATGTACCTATATGACAGAATTTATCGGGCAGAGAATATATCGCGACCCCGCAAGTTCATTCAATCGTCGTAGTTTGAGCTGGTTCAGGTAATACTGTTGTGCATAGATGCTTATCGTGATATGCCGATCTGCAGAGCTGTGTGCCCTTGGGTGTTCACTCGCGATGTCGCGTACGGCATAGTCTCTCCCTCTACTGCTTTGAGAGATAGTGGCATCCAAATTGGCGAATTGATCTGCACAGTCGAGAAAATTGCGCAAGCATTTCGAGTATGATGTTGGGTTTTGCAGATGCTTGAAGGCGGGGCAAAGAGCGCCCGATGCTGATTTTCAGGGTTTTGAGGAGCGCGATGTGGGCGGAGAATCAGCCGGACATTGTGGGGAGAGTTTAAGCAGCAACTGCTGTCTGCAAACTCTCAAGGATGGTGCTATTGAGGGCCAACAGATACTAATTTGATGCTGGACATCGACGTCACTGTCTCAAACTAAGTATGAAACACCCATATACTAAAAGAAGAGTTTGCGAGTGTATGGTGGCAGAAGTCGAGCGATGCTAGTCGCCGTCACTTCGCCTCATTTACACCTTCCAAAGTTTCTCCAACATGACAGACTCGTCAAGCATTCGATTCAAATTTACAATGCGACAGACTCGAATACTCTTCTTCTTGTGCTGCTGTTCTAGGACTTGAGTTCAGAAGACTGCATTTGTATGATGTGGGATTCAGCAGTTCAATAAAAAGGTCAAGGCATCACGTACCCATTAATGAAATCAGTCAAAGCTGAAAACACTATAGCTATTAATACAATAGAACTCAAACTACAGACCCTCGTGGCAAATGCAAGGCATACTCTGGAACTGCTAGGACTGCATGCTCAGGAACTATCATATGACAGCTCGTAATTCGTTTCTTTTAGTAGAGAATCGTCACGTGACCCACCACAAGGTTAAGACTAAGTTTTCGGAGTTGAATGTTAGCTCTGAGGAAACATTCGTGCGTCTTCTTCAACTGGGAAAACAGTATTTAAAGATTTGATCATCTATAGTGGTATTGGATCACTCTGCAAGCCTGAGAAGCACTTGACATTTGATCCCAGTCACATAGGGGTGGAATTATTAAAACAAAAAGTGATACCACAATTTGTCCCAGCCTTTGTTGATAATCATACCTTCTCAACATGGATGATCATTAAATAGTGTTTTCAACAGACATAAATTCTGTTGTACAAGTGGTTGAAATCTTCAGTCCAGTCTTGAAAGCACCCTCACATCGGGTGCCCTTTTCTCCAGCATGACACGTCTCATCTGTGTTGGGTCCAAGCTGACTATACTACTAAAAGTATGACGACACAGTGGCAAAAATGATGCCAAACGCCTCTGCTGCGCCTTGTCTCGGCTTCAGCAGTCAGACTTACCTATAGGCAAGGGCTTCCAAACGAGAAACTGTCTTTGTCTGTTGCTCGGTTGCTGTTGGGTTAAGAAAAGTCCTGAATCACACAGCTCAGTACTATCTATTCTGAACTGGAGACGAAGTGGCAGCTATCTCAGACACTGCTAGGATTCTGCACAACTCACAGAGGAGAAATATTATACATAAGCGGCAGAACCTTGAGAGAACGAACCTCCTATGGGCTCCTTCGATACTGCCCGAGAGTCACAGCGCAGCCAACAGGGTATCGAACACCTTTTTGGTCCTGAGGTCTACTTGACAAGGACAGGCTGCAGTCGCCCAAATTACCAGTCTCATATAAACACTGACAATGCAAGTTGGATACACACAACAGGAGGTAAACTTTGTTACCAGAACGTAAGTCGGTCCCGAATTGTAGAAGTATTCTTGTCTATGCGAAACCCAAGAAACTCTGCAGGCATGACGGACCTAAGCAATACGTATATGAGAATTTCGTCAGAGTAAACACAAGTTCAGGGAGTAGCTTTTCCATCGCCCATCGTTACTATTGTCATTAAACTAAACTAGAAGACTACAGTGGTATCTTGCAGGGATAATTTAAAAGAAATTCTACCTTCTCACAGCACTGCGCTGCTAATTAACCTTCGCGAAGCGTCATCGTTCGTTGTCGTATCGTCACCACCTTTGCTCTTCAGAAATGGCAAAGGATGCTTCGGTTTAAAGAAAAAGACACATTAGACCATCTGCTCACCGCGCCCCTCATGACTCAGTCTGTTACCACCAACAGGCTTCCTCTGCACATGGTGGCCAGTAGCCGTACCTGCAGCTGCACCTGCACCCAAAGGACCCTCAGCCTGGGGCAGCATAGTACCCCTAGGACCATCTGCGGCGTCGAAAGGTGCGCCGGCCCAGGCACTTCCGTCATGAGAGCCCCAGCCAGCTTTGCGAGTCCAGACCGCATCGTGGAACCCATCGAAAGTGCTGGGGCCAGCGCCATAGATGAAAGGAGCGTGGCGCAGGACGGGAACGTGGTTGAAGCGGAAGTCCCACACAGAGGCGTAGACCATGCGGTAGCTGCTGAATGCCATCACTGTGCCAATGACGGCGCCGGCAAGGATGTCGTACCAGTTGTGGTATTCATCGATGGTCAGGGCACCACCGATCAGGCAAGCACCAAGGACGGGCGCGTAGATGGCGACCAGTTTCCACATAGCAGGGTGGTAGTTCGCGAAGACCTTGAGCTTGGCATTGAGGTAGAGGTACAGGAATATGAACCCGGCAAAGGCAGCGGTAGTGTGACCTGAGGGCATAGACTCAAGTGAGTCGTTGATTTCATTCTTGTCGCCAGTGCAGATGCTGCGATCGAACATGATAGAACGGTAGCCGTTGGCAACATTGGCGCCGGTGGGGCCAGCAGACTCGTTGGTGTCGGTGTCATAAGCCAGGTTAGCCGGAATGACAGGTTTACAGACGGCGAGGAAGTGAGGACGTAGACCTGAGCTGGGTTAGTATTTGTCTTTGACACGGCAGTGTGCAAGATGAAACAAACCTCCAATCAGCCACTTGATGAAGACCTGGAAGACAGCCGCAACGATCAAGGAGTACAGCAGACCGATGGTCGCGTTGTTGACATCCCAGAACGAACGGACTCTTATCTGGCAGATGAGAAAGACAGCGAATGGGATGAAGAACGCCATGAGCGCAGCAGCCCAAATAGGGATGATCTCGTTGCGAAGAGGGTAAGCAAACTCTGGATAGACGATTTCTCCATCACGGAACGTGACTGAACAGCTGTTAACTACTGCCACACCCCCAAGCACTGCTGGTATAAGGACTCACCAGGAAAGCTGCGGCTCGGTGCTGGATCAGCGAAGTAAACTCCTAACCCAACAGCTCCTAGGATTGCCATAGTGACGATATCGAGTGCTGTAGCCTTGATCCATGCACCAAAGGTAGGACGTGAGTTCCAGACGCGTGCACCACCATGCTCGCTCTTGCTGGCAAATATGCCAGATGACCTCTTCTCGCGGTGGTGTGTACCTGTAGCAGTGGTTGTGTCAGCGGCGGCAGCCGTGTTCTTCTTGTTGAAGAGTCCCATTGTGGTGGGGGGGGGGGGGGGTGCTAATGTTGTTGGTAAGTGTTAAAAGTTTTGATGACAGTCGAGGTGAAGTAGGCAAGTAGGCAGGTAAGCAAGCAAGCAAACAAACAAGCTAGCTACCGAACACCTTTAAGGGTCCTAGGAAGAGAAGAAGTGTGGCTGGATACTGGATATGATTAATATCTACACTCACCTTACCACTATATATTTCTTGACAAATGTGCACACAGTCCCTCTATCGTTACGTAGCCATGCTCCTCGAATAACGACATCATTCTTCACGTTGTGCTCACTTTCTTCCGGACCTTCATCCAATCACTCTATTAATTGGGACGCCACAAACAAGTCTTCATCCCTGCCCCGGAACAGACGGCCATTCACAGCACGTCGCAGTGCGCTGAAAGGAGAAGGGGCAGCACGAAAGCCACATCACAACGTCGTAAACTTCTGTTTTGGGACGGGCCAAAAAAGTTGGCATAAGTAGGCAAAAGCTTGGTTGTGGTGGACAAAAAGCTTGTTTGAGCTTATGGGCCTGTGTGTGGCTGAACATTGTTAGTTATGATGAAATAAAGAATCTAGATGGTGGGCCACCACTGCCGAATCCCGTGTTAAGAGTTGCGAACGCTGTGAAAGGAAAGTCACGCACGTTCACTGTGCCAGAGTTCGCAGAATGACGTCATGGGTACATGGACAATTTCGAAGATTAGCCGGCGCAGGTGGGTGGGAAACATCCTGAATCCAATTTCAATGCTGCACATTTCATTCCATGGGTCTGCCAATGAAACACGAATGTCTTTGCAGCGCCATGCTATTGTAAGTGAAAGCCTTCACCGAGCGGTGGCAGCGTTGAAGCTGTAGCGCTTGAGCTTGTCCCATCACGCCCTCGCGTATGTCATATGACAAATTTGTACTGCAGACTAGGTGGTGGCTTTCAATAGAGCAGAGTAGCCTGTAATACCACGAGAGACTTGTCTTCTCTCACTTCGAGCCGTATGCTAGAAGGAGGGTATTCTTAAATTTTACGAACACGACATTAGTGGAAAAGACCACTTGCAAAAAGTCGTCTTACATAATCCCGTAGACGTTAAATCAAAAACCAAAAGACTACTTGCAAATCACAGTCAACAAGGCGGGCACGCTAGCAACATCCCAAACAGTGGTATGCCCAAAGATGGTACCTTGGTGCTGACAATCTTCCCATCCCAAAGTTGCACTCAGATGACGCTCATAGTAAATCAATTGCGCCTACTGCACCGAGTTGCTCGTCACACAACCCATGCGTGCGCTTACAATACCCACCCCTCTTGTCTGCCACGGTTCGAGAACGTTTGCAATGTAGTTGGTCCTCTCAAGGTCTCTTTGTGCTTGCAGCCTGGAGCAGGACCAGCGTCCTGGTAACGGCAGAGCTGCTATGTTACTAATCAACTTCATGTAAGCAAACTCGAGGTACGCAATCAGTCGACAATGTCTGCACGAGTCCCAGGATGTACAAAAGAACAATAGAATCAATTCGGGGTATACAAGTAACTCCAAAAACTATGGCTCGACACAGCCTCGGTGCCCGCCAACTCCTACCTATAGTGGTAACAGACATCAACTGATTTTCACCTCGCTTTTCGTGTGAACTGCTGGATTGCAGCCCGCTGGGTTCAAGAATGGATGTGCACCTCTGTAGTTCCGCTCCTGTGCCACGTTGCCATAAGAACACCGCAACGACCACACTTGTGCTGCACATCCTTGAGGCTGTTCATAACATACGGGATGCATCCCAAACAGCAGAGACAGCAGAGCCCAAGAGCCCAGGCGCTGCCTGTAATTAGCCACAGTCTCTTTAGAACGGCTTCGCACAACGAATAGTTGAGCTGATACAAGTGTGTTGGCACTTACTGAGTAGTATTTCCGGTCTCGTACACAACGTTAGTCAAAGCTCTCTGCCCACACGCCGGACAATCCGCCGGCGCAGGTCCCCTTCCTAGATTCGCAATCGGCGTGGCATTCTGGTACACCGGGCCGCTTTGCTGCTGTGGTGGCATGCCTGGCTGCTGTGGGTGCGGATAGGCCTTTTGCTGCTGCTCAAAGGGACTCTGGGGTTGGACTGGCTGCGTGTGCTGGGGTTGCTGTTGCGGGAATTGCTGAGGGTATTGCTGTTGCTGGTATTGCACGGCGTTGGGATCTTGGTGGTAGACGGGGGGCTGTGTTTGTCCTGTGACATCGGGAGACTGGGGGTATTGCTGCATGGGGACTGTAGATGTCAATATGGGATTTGGATATAGTACCTGAGTCGCGATATTGGTAAAGAGCGTAAGGCTCTGCGCTTCCCCAAGCTGTAGTAGCTAGTGATGCGCGCAATGCGCATGCTTATATGTTTTAAATCAGGAACTGTTGTCACTTACCACCTTGTTTCTCCATCTTGTCGATTGCTGTACGATGCACTGGGTCTCGTAATTGAAGGACGGATGTTAAAAAAGCCGCGTTAAAGAGATGTAGACGGACACGTTGAGAGAACCAAGGATTTCTGAACTCGGACAGTAGCTGAACAGTCAGAACTCTAAATCCCCACAAGGTTCACCGGTAGTGTTTATATTGTCAGTCGTTCTAACTATGAGGCGCACCGCCTTTAGCCCCTATGGCAGATGAAAGGCTGCAGCACAAGCACAGCCCTCATTTCGGCGACGATCTCTGGCCTAGAAGAGACAAGTTGGTAACGCGAACTCTGGCTGAGAGTTCGCAACCAATCATGAGTGCAGAGGCATTACACATCGTTCGATAAATTTGTTCTTTTACGACGTGCAAGCCTCAGGCCTGCCGGGAATACAAAGAGTTGATGTTGGCAGTGCAAGGGAAGGCGAGTTTCGCAGAAATGGCCCCCAAAACGACAGTGAGCTAGGCTGCGGAAGGAGATTGGAAATTGGCATTTCTTGCTCACATTAGTGTACACATTAGTACATGACACGATTTGTGCATGTATTAATACCTTGGAGAACGCGCAGAGTGCGTAGGTCAGTTGTGACAGCGTGAAAAAGAGGGTGGGGAAGCGCATGAGAATCGTGGTTGAATTTGTGTGTTCGCTGGCCGGCCGGCTGTGCTTATCACGAGATAGTCAGAACCCATGGAGGCGCATCTGCGTTAGCGTTGTTCCTGCAGGCGCTTTCGCTTTGCTATTTTTACGGCAGGGCTTACAATCGACCCGAGGTGCGGGCATAAGAAATACAGTTGAACCACGAAAAAAACACAAGACAACGTCTGTTTCTTGCGATACCAGTACCTGTGTGTTGATCAATGCCGACCGATAATGGCGCTCACGTGCGAGCCTGATCTCGTCGCCTGTCGCATCAATCAGTACCGTTCGTCCATGTCATCCAGATCAGCTTCTTCCTCCAAGTCTTCGACAGTATTCTTCTTGTAGCCGCCATCGTCTCTATTCAGCTCGTCGAGCTGTGCTGGCGTCAACTCGACGACAGTTGGGGCATAATCCCCAGACTCATCATCTTCGTCTGCATCGTTCATGTCCATTTCAACACGCTCGCCGTCCTCCAGATCTAACATCCCACGCTTGACAAATGAGTCACCGCGTTCCCAGCCGAACTGTTTCTGGAGGTAGTCCTCCAGCTCGTCCAGCTCGTCCACCATATCAGACTTCCACTTCCCGTCAAAGTCGTCTAAGTTCCTTCGAAACTTTCTGAATAGTGGTCGCAAGAATCCCCCACCAATCTCGTTCATGTCGAAGAAGTCGTCCATGCCTGTGCAGTGACTGAGCTGAACGCGCAAGGTTTGCAGGACTTCAGTAAATAACTGGGAGCGTTCTTTGATTGCGTGGCGACAAGTGAACAGCAACATGAGAATCCTCTTCCACTGCTCCAGGCAAGAGTTGTTGTTGAGTGTCAGGAACATGAGGAATGCAAACTGCAACTCTCCAAGCACTTCAAACTCTCGGCCACGCTTGTCTCCTGCCAGGCTGTGATTTTCAATCAAATCGCCTAGGAACCAGGATCTATCTTGCGCTGCTTCGGTACGTTCACGACCCGTCGCACCAACTCTCCAGGTTCGTCTTAAGTCGATGGGTAAGAACCTTAGCTCCTTTTCTGGATGTTGTGCGGACCTACTCGTTTCGAGTCCTGGTATTAACTCCAAGTCCAAT
The DNA here is from genome assembly GCA_026120165.1 of Leptosphaerulina australis. Lineage (NCBI taxonomy): Eukaryota > Fungi > Ascomycota > Dothideomycetes > Pleosporales > Didymellaceae > Leptosphaerulina > Leptosphaerulina australis. Next base: position 94,948 of record JALRMI010000041.1, read on the forward strand.
AAGCCAGATGATGCAGATGTTAGACTCCAGTGGTCTGGATTAAGACCACATATCCGGGACAGTAGTGTCTGTGTGATTCTTGATGTGAGCTCGTCCCAGTCCTGCGACTCCTCTTCCCAGCCACCTTCTGCACCCGAGTCCCTCTCTTGTACTGTTTGTCTGTACGGTGTCAACCCATCCTTCCATATGCTTCCCAAATTCGCCTTCCATCTCAAAACTTCTGTCTGCGATGTCTCTGCGACCAAATCCTCGTTCAATTCATCCCATCTTTTGACAAAAACCTGCGGTGAGCCGGTCCCAGGTGACACATAGAACCACGCTCCATGCCGTACAGAAAGCGAACTGTCACTTGCGGCGAAGATGAAGTGCAGGCCGGGTGGCAAGTTCTTGATGCCTTTAAACCTCGGTGATGATGTAAAAGATAACAAGTCAATGCCAGCTAGAGCGTTTTCTGGTAGGTCCAGCAGCAGTACACAATTATTGATGGATGAAGCCATCTTGGAGCCGTGGAACAACTCCTCGAACCACGTGTGCCGCAGAATGGTGGACGTCGTAAATATGGTGCCGTTAGATATTCGCATATATTATCCCAAATGGTATGTTCCAGAAATGGTAGTGGCGCTCGGACACGTGCGGCAGCCTAGTTCGACATGAGGAAAACTTTGCGTATATTGAAGTGAAGCTGAGTGGTGCTGATGAGGCACATGCAGCAGAGGTTGATTAGTGTGAAGTGAACTGGGGCCTCTGCAGGTTAAGAGAATGCCATGTCCGGTGGATCCAGAGCAATGGATAGCGTTGATGAGCTGTGGGCATCTGGTGGGCGGGAAGGACCGCCGATGTTTTCGCCGAAGGGAACCATACGTGATGCAGTTAAACAGGGTTTTGCCGAGCAGGGCTTCCTGACGCTCCGAGATGATTCTCGTCATGTTAATGCTGGATAAACGGTGGTGTCTCAACGATCATGGTGAACATCGTTTCGTCTAGAAGAGATCAGCACACCAGACATGGCGACGATCTTTTTCGTGTTCCTATCACCGGCGCCACCCCACTATCGTGCATATCCTTCGATATTGGGCGTGCTGAAGTATCTGAGGTGGATAGAACGAGGACGAAAGCGAAGTGACACGAAGATAATCGCCGAGTAAGGCTGTACCTGGATTTATCATTACACGACTGCTCATAATTGTAGTTCTACAACGTCGAGGGGATAGCCCCACCTTCCGCATTTTGAAGGTCTGAAACTCAACCCCACGTCATCATCAACACTAGATACAACCAGCACCACAGTCTGCACACAATACTCCTTCACCGCACGCAACATTTCTTCACCGTACACAATACTCGTTTACTTTATACCATAAATCTTCACTGTACACAATAACCCTTCATCGCACACCCTATGTCATAGCACGAAACGTCGTTTTCGCCGTTCAGATCACTAGTACGCACACGTGATTGAACACGATTCCAACGACATCAAGTGTTTACTCAGCTTCTTCTACACATTCCTTCAGAACTCCACTCCATCATGGACCGTCGCCGAACGCCCGGCCTCTCCTCACTTTCGTCTAATCGACTTCAAACGCATCACTACACGAATCACGGCGCGACCCTACGCAGCCGGAATGCACAATCTCTTGAAACTCAACTCTCCGTCTTTCAATCCCTCGTGCACAACTTCGCCCTGACGCACAGCAAAGACATACGTGCAAACCCGGCATTCCGTGCTGAATTTGCACGCATGTGCACGGCGCTGAACATCGACTTTCTCGCATCCTCGTACCACAAAGACCAGAAATTCCTTGGGGGCGGGAGTGCAAAGGGAAAGGGGAAAGGAGGCGGCGAGAGCATATGGACATCTCTACTAGGCGGGAGTGTGAATGACTTCTACTTCAACCTGGGAGTCACAATCGTGGATATCTGTCGGTTCACGCGCGCTGAAAATGGCGGTCTGATATCGCTGTCTGATCTGAAAACGCACATTTCCCGTGGCCGTGCGATTGGAAGCGCAATGACGGTCAGTGACGACGATATCATGCAGGCTGTCAAGGCGCTGGAACCGCTGGGCAGCTGTTTTGGGATCGTGAAGATTGGCCATAGGAGTTTGATCAGGAGTGTGCCTAAAGAACTGAACACGGATCAGAGCACGGTGCTCGAGGTGGTGCAGGTCATGGGGTATGTGACGGTGTCTATATTACAGCTAAATCTGGGATGGGGGAGGCCAAGGGCTATGGCGGTTGTGGAGGATCTTATGGCGGACAGTCTTGTGTGGATGGACTGTCAGGCGGGGGAGAACGAGTACTGGAGCCCTGCGTTCATCACAGGCGGGGGACTGAAATGAAGGGAGCAGCTGATGGAGAGAGATGCGATAGACTTGATACCCGGCAACGTGCCACAAAACACGCGTTTGAACTTTGTGACTTTGAATATGCCAGAAAACGTCTTGGGTGAGGGCACATGCGCCCTTATAATACAAGCTGTACATACTATACACCATGACAGACGCACGGACAACCTTACCACAAATACTCGGCTCCCACCCACCTGACCTCCTCCCCATCCCTCCATGCCCCTTTCTTCTCCTTTGCATCTGGCAGCACAACGCGATGCCACATGATCGCAAACCTGCGCGCTGCATCCTCGTCTTCAAACTCCACGATCCATCGATTGTATACCCGATTCATAACCAGCTGATTGACTTGTTTTGCATCATTGCCAGAGCCAGAGGTAGATGAGAGAAATGCCGCAATACCAGGGTCTTCGTACTCAACCTCTTCGGTTCTACCGGCATGAAGGGGCGATGAAGCAGCACGAGGATTGCTCGTTGAAATGGCCTGGAACTTGGCCTTGCTAACGGTCTTCAAGTTGATCACATCCCGTAGCCGGCGCACGGCGGACGCATGATCGTTGCGAAACGGCCAGATGATGCCGTGTGCGTGTGCGTGTCTGCTTATAATCTGCCACAGGTCCCAGTGCGAGGGCTCGTACCCATCAATGTGCATAAGCACGCGATGAATCTTCTTGCCTTTTGGGTCGGTCTGTGGAACAATCGGTACATACCCCCCGGTATCGATGAGAGCGCGTAAAGCGCGGTTGTACGGCTGCATTACAGTGCGCAGATCGAGCGCGTGGCCTGTCGGGTGCAATACGAATGAATTTGTCACGGCGTGCAAGTCTTCGCCATTCTCGAGGAAGCCTGCGGGCGGAGGAATGGCGGAGTGGATGCTGTTCGGCGCATGCAGGGCGCTCAGTTTCGACAATCTGGCTGCGTTCTTCTGGTATGCGAGGGCCGAGGTGGGCGTGTGGAAGAGCAAGTAGTAGAAGGGCAGGCGCTCGAGGGAGAGAGGATCACGACCGGGGATGATCTTGTAGTATTCACCATCACGTGACCATGACTCGATGTGCAGGCCTCTGGGAATTAGGCGACGGAAGTCGGTTTCTGTAAGGGCAGTACTGCAGTTGGATAGCTGGAGGACAGTAGTTTGCTCGCCACTCTTGCGAAATGCCTCGATTGCCTTCTCCCGGTCTGTCCTGGTATCTGAGCGCGTCAGGCGGATTGGGCTCGTGTTGAGAGCGGGCAAGTCAAGCTTTGGGGGGGACGGTCGTTTGTCAAGCTGAACAGGCTGAGCCTGGCTGCTGACCTCTGGAAACAGTTCATCGAGGAGGGACTGCTCGCTAAGCTCGTCAGACACGGTCGAGGATGCTTGCGATATTGATCGAGCGAGCTGTTGGTGGCTGGAAGATTCCATCGACCTCGATTGTGCTTGAATTCGCCGTGCAAGTGTATCGTCCTGCATTCTGCGGGTCTGTGAATGTTCATCGATCACTGCGTCACCGCCAATCTTCCAAGTATTGGCAACTATGGTCATCTTAGGGGGCGTGGTATCGACCCCCCGGTCCACCGCTGCACTCGACTGATCTGCTGCAGTACCTGCAGCGCCTGGCGGGTGCTCGTTTGACACCCCACCGATTGGCGATCCTGCTGCGCTTGATGAATTCAGCTTCCGTTGCAGCAATGCCAATTGCTCTTCGAGTTTCTTGAGTCTCTCACGAAGATCCTCCTCAGTCTCTGTTGATGTTCCCAGTCGTTGTGTCTTTTGTAATTCGTCCTTCTTTTCCAAATATCTCGAAATAGCGCCTCTTATGCGCTCAGAATCTTTAGCAGCCAGATGCTTCGTGATCTTGAGCTGTGGAACCACATTGGTTGGAGTGCCTGCACCCAGAGCTTCCCTCATCTTCTGCGCCTGACTCTTGTACACGCCATCCTTACTGCTATTTGCTGGTTGAACAGCTAGCAGATCACGCCTCCATCTCCCATTTCTACTGTGAGTACTTAGCTTTCTGGCCTTAGGTGCAGATGCTGGAGTAGTTTGCGTGCTTTTCGATGTGTCACCACCGACAGTCGAGGGGCCATTCGAGGCCTTGTCGGAGGCGAAGCGGACCTGATAGGCACTCCATAGAGGTCGACATGGCCGTAGATGTCGAGGAAGGCGCGGCGGTGGCATCAATTGTCGCTTCGTCACATTGCACGCTGAGTGCAAGACACGCGCATCGCGACTCTGGAAAAGCTTCAAGCACCTGTCCACATTGGGCGCTAGCGTGTCCCGCTTAGTCAATGATGAACATTTTCTACCACAACGAGCAACTATCTTGAAACCAAAAACACAAACAATTTCCTTTCGATGAGTGTGGCCTTCACTCTCCGTCCGCTGGAGCGCAACCCGCCAAGTACTCCTGGCAATGCACTTGAGGGTGCGTTTCGTGTGCATCTCTCGCAAAAAGAGCTCAGGAATCACCGACTTACCAATGGCGACTTGATCAGACTGAAAACAATAGCCGGATTCAAGGGCTATGGTATTGCTTGGACCGCCGCTGGGACAAATCCAGCCAACAAGCCTATTGCCAAAGTAACGGACTTGCTCAAAGAGCAGTGTGGCTTATCACTGAATGACCCAGTCTGGGTCGAAAAAGCCAGTGATTCGTGGAAGCCGTTGACGAGGGTGCAGGTCGCATACCCGGAGTCGTTGGAGCAGGACGCCAAGTTTGCTTCGACAGATGAGCTGCTATACTGGACTCGATATGCACTAGTAGACGTCGAACTTATACGACCTGGTTGCAGCCTTCAGGTTCAGGCAAAGGGTCCGAAAGAACAGCAAAAGACTTCAAAAATACGCTTGACTGTACAAAGCATCGATCCTCAACCGGACGAAAAGCATGCACTATACTTTGATCCTGTCAACACGCTGGTCGTAGCCCCAGACGAGCCACCTACTCAGCAGACTATACCACCACCCACAGAACAGCCAGCCCAGCCCATCACAGACGTCCTCAAGCTGAACAGCGACGGAATCGGGGGACTTTCAGAGCATATTGTAACCATCAACAAGAGTCTGTTTTTCTTCTCAAATGCAGCGTCTGCTCTCTCCGACCAACACCTCCTTGGGCCAACTACATTTCTGTTCCATGGTCCTGAAGGTACTGGCAAGAGCATGCTGCTGGATCGGCTGGCTGAAGGTCCCTGGAAAGACGTGCATCGGCTGAGTCTTGAGACATACCCAAAGAACCAAGCCACAGGCATCGAGGATACCTTCGAAGCAGCAAAGGAAAATCAACCAAGCCTGGTTCTGATGGACAATCTGGATAAATTTCTTGATAGAGCCGAAACGCTGGTTGGAAAGCTTCGCTCTGAACTGGCCAAATTGGAAGGAAGCAAAGTAGTAGTTGCTGCTGCTGCCCGCAGTATCTACGACATTGACTCGAGTTTACGGACAACCTCAGGATTCAAATCTGAGCTGGAAATCTTTCCACCAAACTTGGCGCAAAGAGAAGATATTCTGCGCCAGATACTGGGGCCTAAACGCGCCGTTTCAAGTGTAAACTTTGCCGCTGTAGCAGAGCGCTCACACGGCTTCGTGGGTCGAGACATCCACAAACTCTGTGGCCTTGCGCGCAATCACCGCGTGCAGATGATTTACGAAAGCCTGAGCGATGAGCAGAAATCTACGTTTGGTGAGGTTCTAGAAGCAAACGATTTCGTGACCCAATCCGACTTCGAGGCGGTGATTGACCAAGTTCAACCAACGGTTCTCAAAGATAGTATTCTCGAAGTGCCGAAGGTGAAATGGGACCAAATTGCCGGTCTGGACCACGTTCGTGCACTCCTCGAAGCCATTACTATCCGCCCGTTCAAGGTATACTGCTCACACTACGATAGAAATGAATCTCACTAATGTGTCATCAGCATCCTGATTTGGATACGAAATTTGGCGGCCCTCAAGCCCGCAAAGGTGTGCTCATGTACGGCCCTCCCGGATGCGCCAAAACCCTCATCGCGCAAGCTGTAGCAACTGAATCGCACCAAAACTTCCTCGCTGTAAAAGGCTCTGAGCTCATCAAGATGTATGTTGGTGAATCTGAGCGCGCAATCCGGGACGTATTCCGGCGTGCACGCGCTGCCAAACCGTGCATCATCTTCTTTGACGAGATCGATAGTATTGGCAAGAGTAGAGAGAAGACACAAGACAGCGGGCTGAATGTCGTGACGACACTGTTGAATGAGATGGATGGCATCGAAGCGTTGAAGGATGTGTTCATTATCGGGGCCACAAATCGGCCCGACATTCTCGACTCTGCACTCATTCGAACAGGGAGGTTCGATGCGCACATCCATATCGGGCTACCTACCCTTGAAGCACGGAAACAGATCCTCGAAATTCATACCCGTAAACGTCCATTAGCAGTAGATGTTGACCTCTCTTCGGTAGCAGAGAGAACTGAAGGGAGCAGTGGAGCAGATATTAAGGGCTTGTGTGCTGTGGCGGTGGAGATGGCGATTTCAGATTACGAGAAGGTCCCAGAGACAGAACCCAAAATACGGATGGCACACTTCGAGAGAGCGTTGAGTGAGCACCAACCGCACACGTTGAAGGAGGAAGCCGACAGATACAAGTATTGGAGGCCGGGAATGAGCCTGAGTGATAATTGAGGGACGGCATGCCAAGATCAGGTATGTTGAGAGTCGGTCGAAAGGCCATAGCCAGCCAATGATTTTGAAAAATGGAAGTTAATCACGCCTTTGCAATTGTAGGGCGTCTCTTCAGTCTCAGAAACGGTTATTGAACTTTGGAAATATCGGGTGTTGACCACTGCGATTGTGTTTCCTCTAAACTTTGAGCATGGCTCAAATGGGGGTAGCATTGTGTGATTCCTTCATTCTGTAATAAAGAAACATGAACAGCATCCTACTCAACCAAACGAATTTGAGTGTATTTGAGAAGTGTCACGGTAAGTTCAAGAATAGTGAAAGTCATCCTGTGACGTTTTACAGCTACTTCGAATCAATCATTGAGCCTTTTGGGAGTAGCGAGTAAGCTGTAGCCCTTCCGCATTTCGGTCAAGCCAGAATGGAACAGTATGTTAGCTCCTGTTATCCGAGAGCCTTGAGAGCAATTAACAACTTGAAAACGAGCGTCAAAACATCTCCGAATAACTTGGATTTACCCATCTCATCTGTGTCGATGTAGAGAAGGCCATGATACTGCGGTGCGTTACGCGATGCACCCTTTAATATTGACTGGACATTGATGACGGTGCCATCGCCGTTTCATTTCTCGTTGGCTTGTACTATGAAGCTGATGTTTTGCAGATGCAAGGAGTTGTTCGTACAGGGTCGAGCCGCTCACACAGTCTCAACAGATTGTCTTGTGTACACGCTGTAGTTACTGCCATTGGACTCTTTCACGAGGCAAGTCTTCTGCTCAACTACACGTGAGAGAATCGGGACCGTGCTATTCGCACTGCACACGACGACACCCAGCAACATCCAGCCGCCTACGTAGGTCATCGTCTCGACTTGCTGCTTTTCCTGACCCAGCATCTTACGCAATTTCCTCTCGCTCGCCACCATCCACAAACACGACTCCCGAAGATGATAGCAATTTGGTTATTTCCGAGAAACTATGGCTAGCCGCTGCCCTGCATACGCCCAATTTCCCTGAGGCGATCAGGTCGTGCAACAGCTTCGCACGCTGTGTTGCTCGCTGATGCGCGTGGTGTTGCGTTAAGAAACCAACTGTTGTGACACCAACAACTAAAACTCGTGCTTATGGGATGAACCGAAATCATCAGCAGCACGAGTGTGAACAGTGTCGTGTTAAGGGCGTTTGAGATCGATGAGGGACCCCTGGCGGTACATAGCGAAATTGCCCGTGGAGCTGAAACTAGGGTCCGAGCTCACCGCCTACATTCTTAACGACCCGTTACCATGACACGGACTTCTTTCGCTGTGATAATGACCAGCCCCATTTTCCATCATGGATGCCGTTGTCGCACGCGGCAGATGCAGCCAATCCCTACTTTTTCGCACATGCTGTTCCGTGTGTGCCGATCATCCATACCCTGGCCTCAAACCCTGGCCGCTAACATCTGAATCCTGCGTAATTTGTTCCTAAAGGCCCCATTTGCGTCTAGAAGACTTGATTACCGCCGGTATGAGGGAGAATTGTGGAGGCGGCGGTTCGTTCCCGGGGATTAGAGTCCTGATGCCAGTGCGATTCTGCTCATCGTTGCCTCTTCTTTGTTTTTACTTCGACCCACAATCTCGCCTCTTGTTGTGCAACTGTTTGCTCTTCGGAGCTGTCCACTCATTTGGTCGCGCATTGCTCTCCTTCCTCTTGTTGTTGTCCCCTCGTCCTCAAATTCCTATCTGATACCGCTAGCGATCCACTTGAAACACCATGCCGAGCTTGCTCACGAGATCAAAATCGCTCCGTCTTCTGAAGGGTGGCCGGAGAATTGCCCAACAGGATGAACCTCAAATTCAGAACTCTATTCCATGGCTAGATGCTTCCCAAACAGACTTTGACAGGTTCAAAGCAACTACACCAGTTCCCAGGGCTGAACGAACGCTTGAAGCACCCGAGATGGTAGCCCGGCCGAGTACGTCAGGTGGGCCGGGGGAACGCGCAATACAGTTCCACAAGAAAACACTTCCAGCTCCGTCGATCTATTCTGAGGACCGGTTCCTAGCTTTCTCTTCCCCAACCAACTCGACTGCTGTATTGCACGCTGTGGAGAGCCCAGAGGACGTCATCGGTATTGCATTAGGTAGCCCTACCGTTGGTTCGCACTGGACCTCAACGCCCCAGGCCACCACAGAGGATCTCGTCACCGACGCCCAAATGTCAGCATGGAACCACGAGAACGTATCGACGACCACTGTTGCCAAACCCCAAGCACAACCTAAGCCTAAGATTAGTAGGTGGAAGTCATTGTTTAAGAAAACCGTGCCGGCACCAAAAGAAAAGCCCTCATTCTACCAATTGGCACAGCAAGTGACACCAGCTCGTGCGGACAGTCACCATGATGGGTCCCCAAAGTCAAAGTCGAAGCCAAGGCCAAAGCACGAGGGGACGGTAACGGTACCAATATCGGTCTTTAATTCTGATATCAGGGCCTCTCGCAACAAGTCACAGGAGAACGTGTCGTCAACAGAAGTCCAACATGGAAGGAAGCGTTCAGCAACACTTGATGCCGGTAGTACTATACCTCGTTACAGATTCCAGCGATCTGCGACCACTCCAAACCCACCGCAAGCTGATTCAGAGGTACCAGGAATGAAGTTCTTGGAGGATTCGCCAACAAAATCTAATGATATTGCAGCTGGTGCTGGCTTATTAGGTGTGGATATTCCTGATACTAAACTGGATCGATACAGCATTATGTTCAGTGGGGTTCTGGAGCCCACTCCAAATCGGTCTTCTTTGTATCAGCGACGACAGGAGAAGGCAGATGGTGAGAAAGCCAAGCCACTCCACAGGATCTCGATCAAGGCAAGTTCATAAAAATGCTAATATTGCAATCCGCCTGACGTAGAGCAGGATGATAAGGAAAGCTTGCCCGAATCTAAACTTCAACGCCGAGCGACATCACCCACAATGTCCAATCCCCCGTCGGCACGATTATCATTATTTCCTGCCACTGGACGTGCTACACCAACATTGCGTGCAGGCACGCCTATATTACGAGCACCATCGCCTCTTGTTTCAAATTCTCCCCGCATGAGGTCGAAGACCGCGCCAGCGAGGTCGCCGACACATCAGACCTTCAAGACCGCAGTGGAAAACAAGAGCAAGCCTCCGTCTACGAGCGTAACGCGTCAATACAGTGAATCCCCAAGTCTCAAGCCGCAACAGCCAGCACTCACGCCCACTTCGATCCATAGTTTCGAGTCTGACAACGAGTCCATAACTATCGTCATGGGTCGTACAACACCAGCCGAGACTAAAGCCTGGAAAGCTCGGATCGAGAGCCAAGAACCTGAATGGGAGATTTTGTCAAAGCCCACACCTCCATCAACAATGCGTTCCACCTCGGCTTCCCTCGAATGCTCACTACCACGTAAGCAACCTCGCATAACGGCCGCATCAGCACTCTCTTCGCACCCATCTTCCGAACCCCTCGAAGTCTCCTCGCCGCTCCAGAGTCTGCAAACGCTTCTTTCGCCCCCACTATCCGCTGAATCGTTCGAAAGATCCGCTGCTGAACGGCCTATTGTTCAGAGAACAATGAGTCAGCGCAAGCCGAAAGTTATGAACAGCGCTACAACTGCAACGGTGGGTATTGCAAGAAGTGTGTCGGTAAGCAAGGCGACGGGACCGAGAACGTTGGGTAGGATGCAAACGGGTCTACTAAAGGATTCCACAGGTCCCGAGAGGAGCCCAGAGAGAAAACTTGGCCAAGGGATGGCGCTCACACCGACCCTGGTTGAGATTGGGAACCGAAAGAGCCAGAAGGTGCAGTTGGTGGACGTTTGAGCGCAACTTTTCTTTTCACACACTCTCCCTCTGTTTTCACTTTTCTGTACTTTGAAAATTTTTTGTTTCCGCTCTTCTGCCTTTTCGTAGTAAGCAAGTTCTGCTCTATGTATAGGGAGGGTTTTGTTCGGTTTTAGAGTGCGGGATGCGACAGTTCGAGTCGCACATCGACCAATTGGGTTGTGCTGCATTCAGCGAGGCGCTTCGACCGCAAAACAATGGGGTGTTTACACATTTTCTTTTGTCAGCCTCTTGGCATTTCACAATTCGGTGCGCTGCAGAGCAGTTGCCAGCTACTAGGGAAGGACTACCGCGAAAGCGAGAAGTGTCCAGGCGTTATCTTACACATCTGCGCAATGTCTCCAGATAGATGACACGAATACTAACGCAATCATTCTCAATCTCCCATTGCGACTACCACTTACGGTGACGACTGAAATTTTCTGTTCAATGTAACGAGAAACCTCAAATCCAAGAATACATTTGCCCTATAGTTTAATCATGTCATCCTTGAGGTATCGCGCGGGTCGAGCATGATATAACGCTGCGGTGCATAAAGATACGGCCACGACCAACATTGGAAGGACGAACCCGAGAATCTGAACCTACATTGGCAAGCTAGTAGAGGACTTCGACGTCGCTGCTAGCCCTTGCTACGTAGGAGATTCGTGGTATAATGCAATATACTCTCTTCACTCAATACACTCTTCAATCTTCATTCACTCCGTGCCATTGCGTAACCGTAGACTAGCGCCCCGCGACATCTATGGGCAGCCGATTAGCAGCGTCTAAATACCTTTCCATTTCACGGGCGGGTATACCGACACCTATAAATATCGATCAAATGGAATGATAGTGTATATATTGGAATTGGGTGTGTTTGTGAAATGAGTACATGAGAGACTGAGTTGTTCGTTCTAGGATACTACAGAGGGTATGTATTTATAGTTGGTCGTCAACAACGTTGGTTTACAGAGGGCAGCGGCCTCTGGGCCAAAGGGTAAGGATCGGCTAAGCAACATGGCAGGAAGAGCCCCAACCATGACATCCCGTGATAATATATGATTTGCTGGTGGAAATGAAATACTTCAGATTTATGACATCTTTCAAGAGGCTCACGTGCTAGTACGGGTTACAGAGGTCTAGATTCATGTTCTACTGATTGTTACATCGAGGGACTGAGATACTGCAGCCAGTGTCGCTAGACCCAAACGGATTAGCGCAATTACAATACTAGGTGCCTAGTCTGGTCCCGCGCTTGGGCTTCAACTTCAGAATTCGAACGCGCACCTCAACAAGTGAGACTACCACCTCCACCACCACAGCAATATGACCTCTTTTGGAGCCCAGATTCCAGCGAGTCGCGTCGCAGGCGGTGGAATATCAGTCCGCCAGAGAGATAGTATTATCCAAGCATGAAGCTGGTGTTGCAAGCCGGGACTTGGCAGCTGAATTTAGTTGTTCCAAGCGCACCATCAATCGGACCATCCAGCGATTTCAGTCTACTCACTCGAATCAATCACGACCAAGATCTGACCAGCCGCCTAAGTTATCTCGTCGAGAAAAGCGCTATCTTTTTCGTCTTGCTAGACAAGAGCCAAAAATTGGATACCAGCAGATGCAGCGGGAGCTAGGGTATTAGCTTATAGATGAAGACCAACCTAGGGTTTCAGCCTCTACCCTACGCGCAACATTGAAAGAGTTGGATATCCAGAACTTCAGAGCCCGCCGTCGACCTAAGATTATATAATCTGTAGCTGCTAAGCGTCTCCGGTATTCCCGGGAGAGTCGTACGTTCAACTGGAAACGATGTACAGTCAGGTTTAGCGATGAATGTTTAGTTCAACGTGGTTCTGGGAGGAAAACAGAATGGAGCTTTGGATATCCAGATAAGACATATGACCATGATAAAGTGATAGAGGTGACAACTGATCGTGGTAAGCAACAAATGGTATGGTCATCTATTTGGATCACAAGAGGTGGTAGAGTTGACCGGTCACCCCTGGTGATCATGGAGCGGGACTACACCTCCAAAGGACAGGGGTACACAAGCCAGTCCTATATCAAAGCACTCGATGAAGGTCTTTTACCGTATTACCAGTCACGGGATCGGTTCCTGCAGGATAACGCCCGAGTTCATACCTATCAAGCGACCAAAGAGTATTTGGAGCGTCACCGTGTATGGGTGATTGATCACCCACCATATTCACGGGACCTCGACCCTATCGAGCACCTTTGGTGGGCCTTGAAACAGGCTATGCACCAGGCCTACCCTGAGTTTGATACAACAGGTGAAGCCCAGGAGGACTGGGATCGGTTTTGTGAGGCTCTGAAGGAGGTATGGTTATCCATACCTGATAGCCTAATCCGCCAGCTTATTCACAGTATGCCTCGCCGCCTAGCTGCAGTAGAAAAGGTGCAAGGTTACCAGACTAGATATTGATAATCTGCAAGTAATTTATGCTATAAACTGTTCTAACAAGTCTACTATTGATGGTGCTGGAGCGAATAGAAATGAGGGTGCGAATGTTAGCGCGATGTTTTGAACCGAGGTGGGACCGAACTAAGCGCGGGCACTGTATGATGGAATGTGTACATTTGTACAAACAACAACAACAACAGTCATCACGACATAAGCAACAGAAACACCAGTTATCACGGCATAACCAATAGCATTAGAGGGACCACATACACAATCCTTCAAGCGATTCCAACCAAAATCTAAACCGCTGAATTCTCTGGTCAACAACTATCGCCAGACATGGCCCTCGGCACAACAGCGCTGCCTTTCTGGCCCGCGCTCCTCTTCACATACATTGAGCCCTGTGCGTTGCCCACGCTTCCCACGTCCATCATTATAAAAGTCTCGAAGCTGATATCAACAGTGCTCCTCTTCTTGGGTATCCATTCAGCCGTGACCTCTCCTTCGAGGTTCGTGGCCTCCCAGCTTCCAATTGTCACTCCGTCAGATCCTGTTGCGCCTAGTGCAATCATCCTTGCATACACCGTGGGCAACGTATATCTCATTCTTGCAGGATTTGGCATTCTATGTACGGTGCTGACACGTGATCCGAATGTCACAAAGTATTACCTTTTAGTTCTGATGTGTGGCGATGTCGGACATTTGATTGCGAACTATGCGGGTATGGGCAGTGGGATATTCTGGAACTGGAGGGAATGGACTGATGCTATGTGGGGAAACATTCCGGTGACTGTCATCTTGTTTGCTAATCGTCTTGCAACTGTATTGGGCGTATTTGGGACACCAGGCTGGTCATTCACGACGAAGCCAAAAGCCAGCTAGCCAGCATCACATTACGGTAAATACACAAAATCTTCAAATACACCTTGAGTATCGGACTAGATAACGAGAGTGCCCTCCATAACCATCACCGCTGCACCACTCAACTCCACAGTCTCAATTCCACTACCATCTTCTGTTGTCCTCACTATAACATAAATGTCACAGCGTCTCCCCATTTCCATGCCCTGTGTAAGATGGAACCTTTGCACCTGTCCAGCTCCGGCCTGGCGTGCAACTACAGCCAGGTAGCAGCACAGCGCACATGAAGCACTGCCTGTGCCTGGATCCTCCCGAGAACCGATACTGCGTGTGCGGAGCCAGCGAACAGACACGTCTTTATTCTCATTGGCCGGATCAAGGCCGAGATCCGTGTAGTAAAATGTGCCCGTGAAACCAACGTCCCAGCCACTCCCTTGGTCCAGATATTCAGCTTTGTAGCACTCTTCGACAGGCAAGAGGCCTGTTTTTGGCAGCGCGAGAGCATCCAGGTCTGCAAGAGAGACGAGATTAAATGCCATACCTCTCACAATGGATACTAGCGGCACAGTCTCGTTTCCGCTCGCAATGGTCTTTTTGGTTGGGAAAGGGTGTGGCAGTCGGGCCTTGTGGATGTGGAAAGAGTGTGGCACCTGAATGCTTGCTCTTCCACTCTTTTCCTCATAGTCAAATGGAATACCACCAGCTACCGTTCGTAGCTGCTTGATTTCAGAGTACTTTTCTGCATGGCTGGCGATGTAAAAAGCTGTGCCTATTGTTGGATGTCCAGCAAAACTCATGCGCGACATGGGGGTGAAGATGTCAAAATCTGCTGTGCCATCACTTGCATTTCTATCAGGTTCATAGAGAAAAGTTGTTTCCGACAGGTTGAACTCTCGTGCGATCTTTTGCCTCTGATCCTCAGTAAGGTCATTGCGAACTGACGCTGGGACGCGGACAATCGCTAACGGGTTGCCAACGTAGGGTGTTGTGGTGAAAACGTCTATAGTGGTGAAAAAGAGCTGCATGCTGGATATTGGGGTCTCAGATCCTTTTGGAACAGGAAGTGGTGAAAGGTGTGTAGAAGTCATTACAAGCTTGTTTGCCATGGCTATGCACCGCATTAGCTTGTTACGACATGTATGCGTCTTAGGCTGACATGCATCACCCCGATTGCCGCCTGTGTATCCGTGATTGGTATTTTAAACCGATACATTAGAATTCTAAGTTCTGCTGATAAGATATGAAATTAGTCCAAATCAGTGGAAATAATGTTCATGTGGTAGGCATGGCCAGTCACCTGCGCGCACAGCTTTTGCGTGATGCTCTTACATAAAGCAACTGTCAAACACAATATCTTGCATCGAATCAGTTTTCTTATCCAATGTGGTTAATTCTGCTTTGGCGATCATACTGTTCGAGAGACTTCGTTCTTGTTTATTCAACGTTCAGGGTATCTTGAAAGTAACCCACGCGTACTCCATCCTCAAGATCGTGATAATGTTCCGCTCTAGCTTAAAGTCTGTAACAACCCTTCAACCCTTCATCTCTCTAATATCCAAGAACAACGGTATATTGATATCCCAAGCCTCGTCTAGTCCCGCCGTTCTCCCCACGATAACTCTTGCCTGCTGCATCGTATGCTGAGTCATTTCACTCACATGTTCGAGCAAGTGGAACATGAGCGTCTCCACATTACCAAAGATGCTCGTAGCCTTCTTCTCAATGCTGCAAATGACGCAGCCGTAGTTGCAATCCTCGTTGGCACTATCCGGCGTCTTCTTCTTAACATGGCTTTTTGCGAGGAAGATCCAACGATACCGAACACCAGACTTAGACGTATGGACGTTCGGATCTACAATCATTTCCTTTTTGTGCCCCTTTTTACCCAGATGTGTCATAGCATATGTATTGCCACGGAAATTGCAATGCTTACACTCCCAGACTTCTTTTGTGTTGTACATGCCAGATGGTATGGTGCGGAGTACAAGACCCTTCTTAGAATCTTCGCGCACGTCCCATGAGCCTTTACAGAAGCCCCAGTAGTTATTGTCTTTGCATGGACGGCCGCCCATCATGCGCTCTTGTCCTGGTTTGGGGCTCTGAATAGTAGCGGAGCCGATCAGTGGACGTGGGATAATATTGATGGAACCTGAACCGCTACTATCAGATGATGCGACAGACGGATGTCTGAAGCGATCGATGTCCGGCACAGACACAATTTTATGCCAAGGCGTTGAGGGTAATCCCGTGGTTACAGTGTGACCACTCGAGCCACCGTGTGAACCCGAAGACCCGTATATCTCAGAAGAAGGCCGATTGGGTTGCGAGGAGCTGTTATCTGTTCCGTCATCAGCCTTTGGCATCGGGGAGTCTGGGGGTGATGCAAATGGTGCAATCGAATCTGGGATTCGTGCAGTACGCGGTTGGTCCAGGCCAGGAGAACTCTGTATTGGCGACCTTGCTATGTCATAAGACGCACTCGGCACGCCAGACGGTCCACTGTTCTGTGAAGATGCCCGCAGTGGATTCCTCTGTGGGACTATAAGGGGTGCAACTGAAGATATGTACATATCATCCGTTGGTGTGTAAGGCGTAGGAAGTGGCAGAACCTGACTATACTGGTCAAAAGATTGATGGGAAGCTGTGTTTAGAGGCGACACAGGCAAGAGTCCTTGCTTGTTCAATGGGGTATGCTGAACTGAACAACGAAGTTCACTTGTGGCGTAAGAACTGCGTGAAGAGATTGAGTCATTATGTTCCCATGATCTATCTGAAAGCGGTGCGCTAGAACTCGATGAATCAGAAAATCGATGTGACACCTGACCATGGTATTGAGGATAAGAGTCCGAGACGGCACATGGTGGATACTGTTGATGACTGTTGAACACGTCCTGGTTGAACAATGGTTGATTCTGAAAATTCGGAGCCGTATATGCTGGCGATTGCGGCATTGTATAGGTGCTTGTTTTCGTGTAATTCCAGCTTTGGGCGATTCCCTCGTGACTTGGAGATTCTTCGCTGTTAGGTATGATCGACACATTCCGCTTTTCGACAGGCTTTAGAGGCTCGCGAATGCCCCATTGCTCATCTGGAAATTTACCTCTTATATCAAGACCTTTGTAAGAAACCATGATATCGTCAATGTCTTTCATTATGGTCGCACGGTCTTCGCCCCTAGCTTTAACGAGATCCTCCAAAGCGGCGCTGTAGTTTATGTTTGGCTTATTTGTTGGTAGGCCGGCACTCGTCGATGCAGATCGCGTTGATGTGCTGTTGTTGCGTTTCATCTGTAAATAACGGGCTAGTCCGGACCGTGGTTCTTTCGAACCCGTTTGTGGTACAAGGGTAACGGCTGACGGTATGTAGTCATCAGGAACAGCGCTGACAGGATCGAAGGTATTTGATCGTGATGATGGAAGGGCCGGAATTGATGAGCCGTGTCCTGACACACCTTCGATCTGACGAGCTATGGGCCGTGTCATAATGATTCTCTGTTTAAGTTCATCCAATGTGACAAAAGTCTCTTTTCGGTTCATGATCGATGCCTCGTGTAGTATTTGCAAGTTTAGTATTGCTGTTTCGTGTTTCGCAGCCATCTGTAGACTTTTGATAATCTCCATTTGCAGCATGACCGCAATATGTAGGAGACGGTCTCGCGCAATAGCTGAATAAATTAATATCATGGTGCCAACAACCATTGCAGGAAGAAGACTCACAGTCACCTACGCGAACAAGATCACCCATCTCTCTCATGTCCTGCGCATACCGGAAGCCGATCTGCTGCTCGCCCGACACAAGTGAATCTTGTAACTGCTTCTCTTCAAACTCTTGTTGGGTTTGCACATGTACTTTGCGGCGCTTTGCCTTGATGTGCTTGAGAAGTTCCGAGCCAGCATGGAATGCAGACACGACTGCACTAACAGCAGCGACGACCTGCAAATGCGTTAGTCACCGGATAATCAACGCCTGCAGCGATAGCATACTAGGCTATCTGATGCAGCAAAAAAACATATCGCACCTCAACGCCTGACATCTCCTCGACCACGGATATCGCGCGCCTTGCGCGACCAAGATGGCTGGCTGAGTTATCAAAACACTTGTGTTTATCTATCTTGCGTATATGAAGATCCGAGCCGACGAAGCAGTAGAAGCTAAGCCAGACAAGCAAGTCGTATGAAATCTCGCAGATTGCATGTAGTGCAAGTCTCTTTTGGACCGAAGCCTGTTGTTGTCTCCAGGTGCCGGACGCTAGTTGACTCAGCGAGGGTAGTTGAAAGATTGATGGTACAATACGGTACCCCTCCAACAACGTATACGGTTGTGACGGGTGAGACAGATAAATTTAGAGGAAGATAAGAAGAAGATAGAGAAAAGCAGGTGATCAAAGGACGGGATGAACCCTCAGCAAACTGCAGCTCGTAATCAGCCTCACTTCACCCACCTTATCCTCTGATGAGCCTTCATGGTTAGCCTGGAGTTTCGCTGCCTGGCTTGAATCTCTGTGCATGGTGCAAGTATCGATAAGTGCATCCTCGCCAATAAGCACATCCTGTGGCGACATCCTGTCAGTCTCGTGCAATCATGTCTGCAACTAAGGTGATGATGGCTGATGAGTATGCAGAAGCGTTGCTCTCTCGTTGGCTAGGGCCGTACTGGACTGCAAGGTGAAGCGAGCAGGTTGCGGGGTCTGGGATGGAGCTTCAAGCATCTGGTCTAAGGCTACGCCAACATTATTTGAGAACAACCTGAAGGTTCTAGGGTGATGCCAGAGAAGCTTTAAAGTGAAGTTGAAGCTTGGTGTTGAGGTTGCACATTATGTTACGGGGTGACTAGGCGAAGTTCATTGTGGGGACGCCGTTGGCGCGAAGGCTGAAGCACGCACAGCCACGCAGACCTTTTTCCAGCTGACTCGAGCTGGCATGGGGAATCTTGAGACAAGGAATTGGAAATGAAACGTTTTGAGCGCTTTAGAAGTACCAACTCTATAAAATTGTGTAGAGCAGTTGCTTCCGTGCTTAACCCATCGCCATTATGCCAAGACACTTGCAGCATGTGACTACGCGTTCGTGACTTTCTTCCATCGTCATCGACAACCCGCACAACTACCACAAAACAATGCCGCCAAAAGGTTCACGAAAATCTGCGCCAGCAATTAACAAAACGCTTGTTCTCGACAACGGAGCTTACACACTAAAAGCTGGTCTTGTCTTCTCAAACCCCACATCCATACCAAGCTATAATGATTGCAGTGTAATACCTAACTGCATAGCGCGCAGTACACGCGACAAGTGCTCCTATACCGCGTCCGAATTGAATTCGTGCAAAGATTTTGGTGAGCTGGCGTTCAGGAGGCCAGTTGAAAAGGGGTTCATTGTGAATTGGGAAGCGGAGAAGGCAATATGGGAGCACGAGTTTATGGGTGATCGGGAGGGGTTGAGGGTGGGTATGCGCAAATCATCAGTGGCGGGTAGTGCAAGGCTAATTGCGTGCAGTGTGATCCCAAGGAGACGAACCTGCTGTTAACGGAGAAACCAAATTGTCCTAGAGAACTGCAAAAGAACTGCGACGAGATTGTGTTTGAGCAATTTGAGTTTGCGGCGTACTATCGATGTGTCGGTACGTGTATCTGGCAGCAAGGCCTAGAGAATGAGACTGATTACGGCAGGACCTATGATGGCTGCGTACAATTCTCCAAATTCCTCGTCTCCATCCTCTCTACCGCAGGAGTGTCTCCTTATCATTGACACATCATACTCTGATACCACAATCCTTCCTCTCTACAATGGCAAACTTCTTCAATCGGCAGTACGCCGCCTTACCGTTGGTGGCAAGCTGCTTACCAACTACATGAAAGAGCTGTCCTCCCTGAGACACTACAATATGATGGAGGAAACATACTTGCTCAACGAAATCAAAGAAGCAGTCTCCTACGTCGCACCTAACTCACAAGAATATGCCAAAGATCTCGAGCGGACGTGGAAAGGAAGGATGGGAAATAGGAGGGAGCTGGACAGCAGCATTGTAGTAGACTATGTACTACCGGACTACGAGAATGCTATACATGGGTACGCGCGTCCACACGATCCTGCAAAGTCACGGATGAGGCGAGGATTGCAGCCTATGCAGGGTCCAAGGGAGGATCTGCTGCCACTAGGAAACGAGCGATTTGCTGTACCAGAACTTCTGTTCAACCCGTCGGATATCGGTATAGAAGAGCCAGGAATTCCGGCTGCAGTTATAGAGTGCCTCAGTGTGCTTCCAGAGCTGTTGAGAATTGGGCTGCTGGCTAATGTTGTGGTTGTGGGAGGGAATTCGTTGATCGAAGGCTTTATGAAGAGACTAGAGACCGAACTCAGAATGTTGGTACCAGCTGACTATCCGCTCAGTGTATCACAGGCGGAGAATCCCATTAAGCATACCTGGCTTGGGGCAGCAAGATTTTCGAGCCAACCAGAACTGTTGAAAGAGGTGCTGGTGGAGAAGTCAGAATATGATGAGAAAGGGTCGACATGGCTAGCGAGGAAATTTGCAGGCGAAAGGCAATAATTGTCACATGCGTAACTAGCCTTTGATAAGTTCAAGCAATAGTTCGTGAGGACCTTCTAGGCTCTGTGAAAGCAACTCCATGGTCGCGGAAGTTCCACGATTGTGATTGGTCAATTATCGGCGTCTTGGCAATCTTGAACATTTGCCCGTCGAGATTTCCAGATGACACTCATCTCAACATCGTCGTCCCAATGCGCAGGATACCACGCCCCTCGAGGGCACTCGACGCCTCGTCAGCCTTTCAATTCTCAGTGCGACAGAGAGCCGCCGCGCCACCCTCTACCCATTTTCGCGCTACGACCGCTGCCTTCTCCACCACCCCTTCCCGCGCGTTCCTCCTTCCTGCTGGCAAGCAGGACAAGAAGAAGCACCAACAGTTCGTAAGGAGATGGCAGAAACGTCTCCTCGGCGAATCGGAGCCTATTGGTGCCCATGTCGATCCTTATGACCCGACTTCGCCTGTGCGGATAGCTCCTGAGGACCAGGGTGAGGAGATTGAGGTTCTTGAGGAAGATGCCAACTCATCGTTCCCGAGGTACCAAAAGTCAGAGCATGGCCGGAATTTGAAGCATGTTGGTGGTGAGGAATGGCTGGCGAAGAATGAGGAGGTAAACATGGCGAAAGAGTTCGAAAAGTTAACTCTACGGACATACACCCCGTTGAGCTTGGAAATGGCCGACGAGATTGAAGAACTGACTGGCACGCCATACACACTTAAGGATGAGAATCTGTTGATGGCGCAGACGGTACACAACGTTACCCGACGGCCATACACAGAATTCAAGTATGCAAACATTTGTTACACTAAGGAGTTATTCGCTGACGAGTGACAGCTTTGGCATGAACAAGAGGACAACTGATCCTCTCAAACTTCGCAAAGCATTTGTGCAAGCTGTTGCTGAAATTTACACATTCAAGCAAGCCGGTCTTGAACTCGACCTATCAAAGCTTTCCAACCGTGGTGTGTACAAGCGACCCTCGTGGGTCAAGGATATTAAGCTTTACAAAACCGAGAGCGGTGAACTTGCTCTTGCTTTCCCTGAGTACAAGAACGCTGAACAATTCATCAAAGTTATTCAATCGACACCAGAATTTGATGCATTCGAGCCTGAGCTACTAGAGGAGGACGAGCTTCTTGTCGAGGATGTTGTTCAACCCGTGGTTCCTGAAGCTTCTGCTGCGGTACCGGTCATGGATCCCGCAACTCCTGAGTATAAGAAGGGGGCTGTCGTGAAACAAGACCCAGATAGGAAGCCGTTTGATTTCATGTCAAATCGACCTGTGCCTCGCGCCAAGCCAGTTGAAGCTTCTAGTGTGGAGACACCAGCGATGGAGGAAGTTGTTAAAGTCGAGAACACCGTTTCTGTACAGCCCGCTCATATGTCACCCATCCCCTCGCACCTCGCTGGGCTCGAAACTAAGGCGCAAAGCCTTGCCGACGCTATCACCGCCCTGCGAAAAGAAGCACGTTTGAACAGTGAGCGCTCCATTTGCCAAGTCAATGAAGTATTATGGCGCCACGTCCCGCTCACCGACAACAACCTCAAATTTGCTGTGAGTCTACACTGTCCCGACAAAATCTACATACAACTTGGTTACTAAACTTGTTACAGCTCTTCAAACGTCTCCTTCAGCTCACTGGCACACGTATCGCCGACCCACTCCTCTCCTCAACCTCCACCCTCGGTGACTTGTATGGCCATCTCCGTGACGCTGCTAAGCCTGCCCCCACATCCCTCTTCTCCATGCTACACATCAAAGGCCAACACCTCCGCGAAAAGGCTAAGCAGCAGCCTTCCATAGATGCAAATACCAAGAGAGCGCGTGCTAATTTGGGCGACTTGATTCATCTGGGCAACGTGGAGCTCAGGCGTGCTAAGCCGACTATGACTGAGAAGAGGACGAAGACGGGCATGGAGAAGGTTGTACAGTATGCGCTCTGGGAAAGGGGTCTGAACACAAAGGGGAAGAAGGGAGGTAGTGGGAAGAGCAGGAGGGATGTTCCTGTTGGCATGCCATTGAGTCAAAAGAGCGCTAAATTCTTGGTGGGCAAGACAAGCACACAAACGTACTAAAGGGGTACTTTGACGCCTAAATAAATCCAGTGAGAGTCTTGTATATTATGTATCATCCGCTGTACTGTATCACACGGTGGACTCAGGTCATTATTAGTAGGAGAATACCAATGAGTACGCACAGCTAGAGCTACTGGCACAACTCCGGCTATTTCGACTGAGCATGCAAGTGCCTCTCACAACCCGATCTTCCTTTCTTCTTCTCTATCCGCATCCACTCTCGATAGTGACTTCCCCGATCAGATACGATCAGTTGATAGTTGCCGTATTTCCTCGAGTCTACTGCCGTGAATGGGTTGCCATGTCGATGAGCTAAGGAGGCGATGACTTTAATATTTTAAATCTTTCGTTTTGTGGAACCACTCACTAAATCCATGAAGACTCGAGCTTGTGTGAAGAGTCGGACATGCGGAAAATGGTGAAGGGCAAGTAGCTATGGGGAGGAGGACGACGACGCTGGGGCGCGTTCAACCCTAAGATTGTCAACGCTTAGCTTTTTTAGCCTGGATTGGATTGGATTGGATTGGATTTATATTTAACGTCCTATCTGAGTCATAGACTATATAAAGACGAGAAACGCAAAATGCATCTCTGGTAATAAGGTG